>OX451206.1:27195245-27429160 GCA_949628255.1 Macrophya alboannulata | reverse complement strand
CCCGGAAGGTCGCTTGCTGCGAACTAGCTCCGTGGGGTTTTTCCAAGTACCGGTGCATCGCACAGCAACGTACCGTAACTCATTCCATTTATCGGCGGTCTACTTTTGGAATTCTCTGCCTGCGGAGATTGTCTCCTCCCGGTCCATAGGGGTGTTTAAGAGTAGACTTTTCGCACACCTCTTTGAGAGCGACACTGAGTCTACTTAGTACCCTCGCCTTGTGGAGTGCCTTTCTCCACCTTCTGCGTATTTCGCCTAGTCGGGTCCTACGTATTTATACCATCTTATTTTATCCGATCTCGTTTTATCTATCCCTCGCCATTTATTTTATTGTACCTATAACTGCTCTTCATTCTCGTGTCGTTTTTACTTATGCTACCTATACTATCTTATTTTGGTTTATATATTTTTATTTTATATTTATTTCTATTTTGTATATTTATTTTTATTTCATATTTATTTTTCTTCTTGTATTACTTTTATATTATTTTATCTCCTATACTATTTATATCATTCTGTTTGTGTACTACCTTAAGTTGCTCTTTTCTAGTGCCTTTTCATTTTGTAGTACCTTTTTCACTCTTTTTACTTACCGTTACTCGTATCGATCTTGTGCATCTCCCACTGCTGGTTCTAGTTTGTATTCTATGTTGCTATTTTTATTGTTATCTATCTCTTGGCCCTTTATTTTTAATTATTCTCTAAGCATTTTACTCTACTTTATTTTTATTTTATTTTTATTTATTTTTATTTTTATTTTTTATTTTTATTTTTATCTTATTTTTATTTTTATTTTTATTCTATCTTATTTTTTATTTTTCCTTATTCTGCACGCTAATGTTTATTTCTCTTCACTTTCTCGATGTTCTTGTTTGTTTTTTCTAGTCGCTTCAGCTAAATCTGTCATGCATTTCTGCCCATTTTGTACTCTGCTATGTAAATTGTTTGTATTTTCTTTTGGTGGTTCCCCATTTGCCTAAAGGTTACCCAAGGCATAATAAATCTATCAATCAATCAATCAATCTCTCCCTCCCTCTCTCTCCCTCCCTCTCTCTCCCTCCCTCTCTCTCCCTTCCTCTCCCTCCCTCTCTCTCCCTCCCTCCTCTCTCCCTCCCACTCCCTCTCCCCCTCTCCTCCCTCCCTCCCTCCCTCCCTCCCTCCCTCCCTCCCTCCCTCCCTCCCGCCCTCCGGGCAAAATCTGGCAAAATTGTCTTCTGATCGAGTCAATGAGCCTGCAGATCAGCGAAGTAGCGTTCAGGAGGCCGTACCGGGCCCGTCGGGATCTGATCGTCGAGAGAACATCTGACAACCTAGGATCCCTTCGAGAACAACTGTGCCTGATGACCAGCTGCCACGTCATCTTAGTCATCACCTTAAATTAGCGCACTTTAATGCGAATTCGCTTCTTGGGCATATAGAGCAGATTAGACTGTTTCTAGCTAGTAATTTTTATCATATTATTTCGGTCTCGGAAACTTGGCTACATCCGGAAATTCTTGATGAGCTGGTCACTTTGCCGGATTATTGCTTACTGCGAAATGACAGAATTGGAAAGATGGGTGGGGGAGTTGCATGTTATGTTCATGTGTCTCTGTTATGTAAAATTCTCGCTTCTTCCCCTCCCTTGTTTTCAAATTCTCCGGAGTATATTATTTTAGAGATCAAGTCAGATCACGACAAAATTCTTTTTGCGTCTGTCTATCGCAGGCCCAAGGGCATTTTACTGGATGGCTTTATTGATAGGCTCACCACGTTTTCTCCTAATTACAGTAATACAATTTTAATGGGTGATCTCAATTGTAACTTAAGCAGCAGTAACTTTGAAGCTACACATCTACGCGATTTAATCTTTAGTCATTCACTTTTCTTGGTCCCACATGGCAATACTTATCACATAGCTCACACAGATTCTTGGTTGGATGTAGCTATTATTGATTCACCCGATAAACTGCATTCTTTTGCTAAATCGGCAGCCCCGTTTATCGCTGGGCATGATTTAATTGAACTTGAATATAAGCTACCGCTTCCGATACGGCCAAATCTACTAGTAAGGTACCGTGATTTCAAAAATTGTGATTTGGTAGCTCTCAACGATACTCTCGCTTCGAGTATTACCCAATTGCCGCCTGATTTGACCGACAGTGTTGACTTAGCGGCAGAGTCTCTCTGCAACTCAATTCTTTATGTTCTTGATAGTCTTGTGCCTGTTGTATCGCGAAATGTTGTTAGGCCCACTGCTCCCTGGCTAACTCTCGAAATCAAGGAATCGATTAAGCTCCGAAATAGGCTATATGCTGCAGCAAGGCGCTCTGGATTAGAGGCTGCATTTGAACGGTATCGCATTATGCGTAAAAAGGTTAAAACACTAATTAAAAATGCCAAGAATAACTTTGTTAGCGAACGGCTCAGAAGTCTACCCGACGCGTCTAGTATCTGGGCTGAGCTTAGGCGACTTCGCCTTATTAATCCTGCGCCCATATCGCCCCTGCATCATTTTTCGGCATCGGAGCTTAATCAGTTCTATGCATCGGTCACTAATGCGCATCCATCCTGCTCTATCAATGACCTTTCACTTGTCCTTGCTGAACCTTCGGCTGTGCGATCCCTATTTTCGTTCTCGCTCATCGAATCAAGTCAAGTCCTGTCTATCATTTCATTATATGTCTCGAAATCGCGCGGGCGAAGCCCAGACAATGTACAGTTATACCACCTTAAAGGGGTTATGCCCTCGCTTGCGCACTGCTTAACGAACCTTTTCAATCAATCATGCCGACTTTGCACGTACCCGTCGATCTGGAAGAGGGCTTACATCATCCCGCTTAGCAAGTGCAACCCGCCTAGCTCTCCTTCTGATACTAGGCCAGTAGCCAATCTCTGCCATCTCTCCAAAATCTTCGAGCGTGTTGTAGCGAACCAAATTACTACCTACTTGGAGATCAATGGCATTCTCGATCCTGCTCAGACTGGGTTTCGCAAGGGACACAGCACCCAAACTGCACTGCTTAAGATTTTGGATGATGTCAAGAAGGCGGTAGACGACAGGTGCGTTACTGTCCTGCTGCTTTTTGATTTTAGCAAGGCTTTCGACAGTATTAACCACCGATTACTGCTTAGTAAACTCGTTCGTTACGGTTTCTCTTCGCAAGTGGTTACGTGGTTTCACTCTTATTTAACTGGTAGAACTCAGGCTGTACTAGATCTGTCAGGTGGTCATTCCGACTTTTTGGGAAATTGCTCGGGTGTTCCTCAGGGGTCTGTTCTAGGACCTCTCCTGTTCAGTCTCTTTATTAATGATATTGGCCAAGTATTAAAGCACACTAGTCATATTATATTTGCTGATGACCTGCAAATCTATCTGCATGTAACGCCTGATGATCTACGTGAGGCCATAAGTCTAGTAAATAGTGATGCGACTGCTGTTTCGGTCTGGGCTGCGGAAAACGGTTTGAAGCTTAACGTCGGCAAGACAAAGGCGATGATATTGGGTAGTTCTGCCTTCGTGCATCGTCTTAGGCAGTCAGACCTGCCTCAGATTGTGATCAACGATTTGACCGTGCCGTATGTTGACACTGTGCGTAACTTAGGTGTCTATCTGTCTGCAGATCTTTCATGGAATAGCCATGTTGCGCAGGTTTCGCGTAGGGTCTATGCCACGTTGCACAAGCTAAAGTTGCATATTAATTCTCTTTCGAAGCAGGTGAAAACAACTCTTGTCGTTGCACTTGTGTTTCCTCATGTCGATTATTGCAGCGTGGTTTATCACGATCCCTCTGACTATCTTAATGTTAAGCTGCAGCGTTTAGTTAACAGTGGTATCCGGTTCATCTTCGGCCTAAAGCGTGACGTTCATATCTCTCCGTACCGTCGGAGACTGGGTTGGTTGACTGTTGCTGACCGGCGCCTCTACTTTTTGGGCTCGGTCTTTTACCGAATTCTTGAGTCGTCGGCTCCTTCGTATTTACGTGAGTTTTTTTCTGAATCGGATCGCACGTTGCGTCGCTCTGCTCGTCTGTTAGGGGACGATCCTGCCTCATCATTTCATATTCCTCTTCATCGCACAGTCACCTACCGAAATTCATTCACCCTATCGGCTATTTACCTCTGGGACAGCCTTCCAGCATCGATTAAGTCGGCCTCCTCATTGGAAGTATTCAAATTTAGGTTGCGCGATCATTTGTTGAGGTCTGAAAGAAATAGGTTAGCGAATGCTCCTAGATCCAGACTATAAACCTGACATGGGTCTTGTGTAAGTCATTATGTCATACTTCTAGCTGTCACGTTATTAGCCAATCTCGTGACCCGCGCTATTGACTGTTTCGGCTCTACTCGCTACTGGATCTGGGGTATGTCGCTCCTTATTTCGTCAGTCGTTCATCTCTCATCTTTTGTCTGTGTTTATACTTATTTTTATTTTTACTTACTTTTATCTTATCTTAATTTCTTTCTTACTGTCTATTCTTATTGTTTTCTGGTTAGTGATTTCTATTTTCATGGGTTCTTATGTACACTTTCACGACATGCTAAATTATGTACTCGCGAACTTTAGTCTAGTTTACTATTTGTTAAGTTAAGTACGTGTCTGTTACTGTTTCTTTTTCGCACTTCGGTTGTTATATTTTTATTTACTTTATTTATTTTGTTCTTATTTTTATTCTTACAATGTATCCTACATTTATTTATAGCCGTTCATTAGTTGGCATGTCTATTTACGCCTTTAGTTCATTCTGAATTACATTATTCTATTCTATGTTTATCTCTATATTTTTATTTTTACATTTAGTTTATTTGTTTTTGTTTTCTAGTTCTATTTTTACTTATTATTTCTATCTATCTATTTATTGTTTATTTATTTCTTCCTTTGCCAATATTGCCTGGAGGCCTATTTATGGCTAAGGCATAATAAAATGATTCTATCTATCTATCTATCTCTCTATCTATCTCTCTCTCCCTCCCGCCCTCCCTCCCTCCCCCCTCCCTCCCCCCCCCTCCCCCCCCTCCCACCCTCCCTCTCTCCCTCTCTCCCTCTCTCCCCTCTCTCTTTGGAGAGGCTCTGCTGTCTGTCACGTTATCAGTCGCTCCTTGTATTTCTCTATTTTACACTATATCTTTGTGGGCTTAACTCCTCTGATCGTACTCCTGTGGTGGGTGAGTGGTACTTCTTGGTCCAGGATATCACGGTAGGCTTTTGTCTTCACTGGTTAGTTACTTATTCCGTATTTTCTAAGTCATCTAACGGCTCATAAGCGCTTGATTATTCTCTTAGCATCTGTCTCCGTGCGCACGTTTGATGCGCGCGTCTAACTCTATTATTGTTTTCGTTCACTTACACCTACATTAGTATACTCTCATCGTGCTGTATACCTATGCCTCTACCATGTCTGACGATGATGAAGCTTTGCCTATAAACAGTCTGCCTGTTCCCCACCGCTTGTCATTTGTCGCTACAGCTGATTTTGACTTAGATTCTACAAGAGCCAAACTGTCTGATCTTGATAGTCAATTTCTTAGATATATCAGATCGTCGCGTGAGACTGTAGATAAAAAGACGGCACTGCAAGAGGTTTTTCTTAGCTATCAAGCCGCATTCAATTCCTTGGCCTTAGCTTATTCCCGACTCGTGGGAAAAACTGACAGCTCGCGCGCGTGTTTCAAAGCAGTTAACGAATCTTGCACTGAAGTCCTTCGGGTATGTTCTGCTAGTGCAAAGGAGGCCTGTAGTGATGGTATCAAGGAAACTATCTCTGCCACCTCCAATTCCCGTGACGCTGTATCATATGCAGCTATTGTAAATCGTGCGTCTTCTAAAATTCGCGTTCCCAGAGGGCCTATTGTTGAAGTACCTAAGACTACTAGTTTTGTCATAGCCCCTACGGCCGCAGCAGCTAATAAATTTTCCTCATCTGTTGCAACGAAAAATGCCTTGTTTAAGGCAGTTAATCCTGCATCGCTAGCTATGAAAGTTGAGCGTGTTTCTGGGGCTCGTAATAACGCAATTCGGATCGAGGCTAGTTCGGTCAACGTTGATCGGGTACGTGCTCTTCCGGCGCTTGCTCAGGCTGGTCTCGAGGTCAGAGAGGACTCCAAATTGAATCCTCGCTTGGTGGTCCATGGAATTCCTGCGGACATGAGTAAAGATGAAATTCGATCTGATTTTGTGGCACTGAATCTTGGCGGCGTTGATAATCCTGAAGTTGAGGTCATCTATCGCTTTCCGGGGAAGGAAGGTCGTACCCGCACAAGTTGTGTCATTGAGGTGCCTCCCCAGGTACGTAAGAGCTTGCGTAATACTCCTAATCCCCGCATCTATCTCAGATTTTCAGCCTGCCGTTTTGAGGATCACGTTGTTGTCCGGCAATGTTTTAAATGTCTCGCCTTTGGTCACTTGGCTAAGGATTGCAAAAGTGCCTCTCATTGTGGTCACTGCTCCGGGTCACATGAGCTGAAGAACTGCCCGAAGAGAGGTGATGCACCTTGCTGCTTCAATTGTACTGCAGCTAAGGTGCAAGACACCTCGCACTCCGCCTTGGACGGCAAGAAGTGCACCATACTCAGTAGGCGTCTAACTGACAAGGTGCGTAACATTAACTATGGATAGAATCTTGTCTGATTCGCATGACAAGCTCAACATTTGTCACGTTAATTGTCAATCCCTTGTTGCCCATCTGGATGAATTTCGTGTCTTCTTTAATAATTCTAACTACCATGTTATTTGCATGTCGGAAACTTGGCTGAAACCTGCTGTCTCTGATGACTTTGTTCAACTTCCTGGCTATCAACTTCTTCGGTGTGACAGAGTCGGGCGCGGCGGCGGCGGCGTGGGCATCTTTGTCCACAACTCACTTCCTGTTCGCGTACTGGAATCTTCTGGTGGCACCTATTTGCATAAACCTGAGTACATCCTCGTGGAGATATCACCGGTAAGCTCATCGAAGCTACTGCTTGCTTCTGTTTATCGTCCTCCACACATTGGTCATCTGGATGAATTCATGAGCCGTCTCCTAGTCCTTTCTCCATCTTACTCTAATCTCGCAATTTTGGGTGACTTCAATACGGATATGAACGGTAACACCTTTGACAAACATCATTTGCAGGGCTTCATCGATTCGTCTGACTTCTATCTAGTTCCTTATCAGCCTACTCACAACCTTCGTGATTCTTCTACTTGGTTGGATCTCTGTATAGTTGATGATCCCCACAAAGTGATGGATCACGGTCAGCATGATGTCCCTTTTTTTATCGGCACACGATCTAATTTCTGTCTCTTTCAATGTTAGAGTACAGCGTCACCAACCTCGTGCCTTTACCTGTCGCGATTTTCGTCTGTTTGATAAACGTATATTGCTGCAGAGCCTGGATGCGATTGACTGGAGTCCTTTCTACCTTGCACAATCTATCGACGATAAAGTTGAGTTTTTGAACTCTGCCACACTCGATTGCTTTGACCGTCTTGCGCCCTTTCATCTAGTGCGTCCGCGTACGCTTCCCGCGCCTTGGCTCACGCCTGAAATCAAGCTCTTAATGACACAGCGAAACAGAGCTCGTCGAGAATGGCGGAGAAACAGATCAGTGCTATTGTATGATAGGTTCAAATCCCTGCGTAACAAGGTGCAGATTGAGGTTAGAGCAGCCAAGAAAGCTTACTATCTTCAAAAACTTGGAGGTCTCAGAGATCATAGAACGGTCTGGAATGAATTACGTCGCTTAGGACTCGTTCGATCGCGTACTTCCAATCTCCCTCTTGCGGTACCTGCCGATGCTTTGAACGCTCACTTCGCTTGCGCTGGCGGCGATGATCGCGATGCCTCCTCTTCCTCTTCCTCTTCCTTGGAGCGTTGGTTCCTGGGTGAGGTTAATTATGATGATTCGAAGTTCTACTTTGAAAATATCTCCTTAGATATTTTGGCTAAATCTCTCCTTTATTCTAAATCAGGATCTGTAGGTACTGATGGTCTCTCCTCGGTCCTCATTAGGCTTGCCCTACCTTCGTTACTTCCGCATATTCTCCATCTTTTTTCTTCCTCCCTTGCTTCAGGTTCTTTTCCTGAGCTGTGGAAGTCAGCACTTGTCTGCCCTCTCCCCAAAATCAAGTCACCTGTGACCTTGAATGATTATCGCCCTATTTCTATCCTGTGTTCGCTAGCTAAGTCTTTAGAAAGAATCGTTGCTGATCAGGTTATGCGCTTCCTCGAGAGACGGAATCTTCTGGACCCTCATCAGTCTGCATACAGAAGAGGACATAGTACCCACACGGCGCTTATCCGTGTCATTGATGATGTGAGACATGCCATGGACACCCGCAAGGTGTCTATCATGGTTTTCTTTGACTTTTCTAAGGCCTTCGATCGGGTCCGTCATGGATTGCTTATCGACAAGCTCAGGCTTCTCGGGTTCTCTAACGCTGCACTACGTTGGTTTTGTACTTATCTCTGCTGTCGCAAACAGGCCTTGAGACCTGGTGATGGCTCCACGACCTCGTGGCGGCCTGTCATCAATGGCGTTCCACAAGGCTCTGTCCTTGGTCCATTATTGTTTACGTTGTATATGCTTGATCTTAAAGACTGTCTTAGGTACTCCAGCAGGAATCTTTACGCGGATGACTTGGTGATCTATCATCACTGCTACCCTCATGAGCTCGCCGAGGGCATCGCTAAGGTCAACGAGGATGTGGTTCGCATCTCCGACTGGGCCACACGGAATGGATTGCTACTGAACGGTGCGAAAACCAAGGCGATGGTATTGGGCACCCGTCGTTACATCAAGGCCATCGACTTCTCCTTCCTACCTACCATTGTGGTTGGTGCTGATGCTGTGCCTTACTCCGATCTAGTGCGACATCTCGGAGTTACTATCTCCAACACTCTGTCCTGGAGTGCCCATGTGGCGAATGTCACCAAGAAGATTAACGCAACACTGTACCAGCTAAAACTCTGCCGAAGTCTGCTCCCCTGTGCCTTGCGGGAACGTCTCATTTCCTCCATGATCTTCCCGCACATCGACTACTGCTGTACGATATATCTGGATCTTACCGACGGACTTAACCTGCAGCTTCAGAGAGCGCTGAACTCCTGCGTACGATTTATATTCGACATCAGGAAAGATGCTCACATTTCGCCATACTATAGTAAACTTAAATGGCTCAAGGTTGAAGCTAGACGACAATACTTTCTTGGATGTCTGGTGTTCAATGTAATTCAGACCGGTATACCATCTCACCTGTCCGTCTTTCTGGATCGAAGACCTGTATCAAATCGCACTACGAGAGCCCCTCTCGATCTACTCCATGTGCCACCATGCAGGACCGAATTACTCATGAACTCCTTCATGTCTGCGGCTCCCCGTTTCTGGAACAGTCTTCCGCTGGAAATCCGCACTTCTTCCAGTGCTGGCATCTTCAAGAGGGCGCTATTTGATCATCTGCTCTCTTTTACTCTTCCACCTTGATTTATTCTTACATTTTACATATGCTTTTACTGTTCTGTGTGCACTGCGTACCTGGCGTAGGTTTTCTGCAGTTTCCCTCATGCCTTTCACCAAATGGAGGTACTTGCTTCAAGTCGGCTGCAGCCGCAACTTTTTGTATGCACATGTTGCTTCTTAATTTCGTAACTATCTAGCCTCTGAATCATTTTATTTGTTATCTGCTTTACTTTACTTTATTTTTGTTTAATCATCATTGTTTATTTTATACTCAGCTAATTCTGCAATACTGACTGATACCTCTGTTCATTTATAATTATTTTTCTCATTGTATCTTTACTATGTTACTGCGCTTGAGGGGATACCATCCCAGAGCGCCTAATAAATGTCTCTCTCTCTCTCTCTCTCTCCCTCTCTCCCTCTCTCCCTCTCTCCCTCTCTCCCTCTCTCCCTCTCTCCCTCTCTTCCTCTCTCTCTCCTTTATCAAGTCCTTGGTACTGGGACTCCCTCTTACCTGCGTGAGCTTTTTATTGATCTAGACCCCACTGTGAGGCGTTCTTCTAGGCTAGCCGCGTCGGAATCCGAATCATCGACCTTGCTCTTTATACCGACTCATAGAACTACCACCTTCCATAACTCATTTATGATGTCAGCTACGTATTTCTGGAGTGAGTTGGAGCCGTCAGTCAGGTTGGCGTCCTCTTTAGAAGCGTTTAAGACCCGGCTGCGTGGTCATTTGGTGGCAGCCGAAGCTGGCAACGTCCGAGCTTCACCTAGATCTCAACTCTGATGAAATCCTGCACTGCTGCCTGGCCTCGCCAATCTGCTTGTCTATCTCGTTCAATCTGCCTATCTCTTCCAATTTGGTGGGGCCAGTATAGTATAATATGTTGCCTTCTTCGGTTGCCTCCATTGCTACGTCTTTTAGTCGATGGGCTGGTTATTTACTTGATTTTTGATATCTAATATTTAATTTTCAACTAGAAGTAGTTGTAATCTATTATTGATTCCTTATTCTGTACTTAATTGCTATTTGTGCTCTACTACATTATTGTTGTGTATTGCTAGAACTTTAAGTATTCTCTGTTACTTTGTTATTATAAGTGTGCTATTGTTTGATTGTACTTTCTTTCTCTGCTTTTTCTTTTTTTTTGTTCTTTAATTTAATTTTTGTTCTGTATTAATCTCTTTCCTTTGCCTTCAGGCCTTGATCAAGGCTATGGCATAATTGTTAAAATAATGGGTTCGGTTATTAATTTGGTTTTATTTTAGATAATATTTATTAGTGAAATTGATTAACTGTTACAACGACGATTACACACACTGTCATTATGACGGCTACTTTCTTATGAACTGAGTGCACACTGGCGTCCACAACTGACACCTTTTATACTGCTCTTCCCTTGCATTCTTTACTGCAACGTTGTGCTTACTTTGCATTTCGTCATGCAACATACATTCTTTCATTTGACCTAAATTTACTATTTCTCAACACACCTCCTTAAATTTATGCTTCAAATGCTTATTATACAATTCTTAATTCTTTTCGAAATTGTTCATATTTTATGCGCCCTAAGGCCTTTGTTAAAATGTCTGCAAGGTTTTTATCTGAATCTACCTTACTTATGTTTATGATTTTCTGTTCGTAGCATTCATTTACAAAGTGATAATGCGTTTCAATGTATTTAGAGTTCTTCGTCATATTTCCGTATTTTGCAATCGCAATTGCACCTGAGTTATCTTCGTAGATATTTATTGGCTTCTCAATGTTGATATTTAAATCTTTTAATAAACTTATAATAACTTTTACCTCACTCACTGCTTCTGACAAGGCTATGTTATGAATTAGGGAGGAGCTCCCACTGTTGATAAGAGTTAGAGAGGAGCTGCCACCGTTGTTATGAATCAGATTGTTGCTGATACGATAGTTATGAATTTGGGTTCTTTTCTCTTGTTTTTACGTCTATACTGCGTTCAACGAGAGAACGGTACGCTTCCGAAACCAAATGCGTCCAGTTCGGTCAGATCACACCCAACGCACCGCCCACTTGACCCTCTCCACGCGGACAAACGAGCTCGGCAGCTAGCCAGATCAGGCTACGATACTGAGTAGCATGCGTCACTACCCCCACCCGACCGACAGGCCGCTCGAAGCTGCGCGGAGCTGTACCGTTCTCTCGTTGAACGCAGTATAGGGACAACCGGATATTATTTGGGTGCTTGGATGAATGATGTGGATGAAACTTTATGTATGGTTGATAATACTGAGAGTGAGTTTATTATATAGACTTATTATCTAATACAATATTCTGTTTGAGTTTAGTGCAAGATTGAGTGTGTAGTTTATTATAATTGCCTGATGTGTAATGAAGTGATTGAGTTGAGAGTTTGTGGGCAAGTGTTTCTATTGTCTCATTGTCTCTCGGGCGTGAGCGCGTTTATGCAAGGTAGCAGTTTTAAAGGTAAGTAAGTAGGGATGAGGTTCTTCGGATTGAGATTGAGGCTTCTTCTGATTAGAGGTTGAGAGATAGGATGCAGCTGCAGGATGTTATGTCTTCAGTTGATATCGTAGGTAATATAATGTGAAATATAGAGGTGTGAGTACACGAGCACGTAACAGCTACATATTCCGAAGCTGTCGAAGATTTAGAAACGCTACTTTGTTTTCTGGATTTCCAATAAATCACATTTTCACAAAATCTTATAATAAATCCTGTAGTAGATTTTCTATCTGTTCTGTCTCCTGCCCAGTCAGCATCAACAAAGCAATCTATTATATCAGCCTTTAAATTGCTTCTGTACGTTAGTTTTAATTCTTTCGTTGAATATAAGTACTTTAGAGATCTTAACGCGTATTTATAGTGAGTTTCATTGTAGCTGTTTTGGAATCTACTTAAATAATTAACGCTGAAACTTATATCGACTCTTGTGCCGGTGCTAATATACAATAATGCTCCAATCAAATTTCTATATTTTATATCATTTGATGCTGGCTGTGCGGGTTCTAAACTCAAATTTTGTTCCATTGGTGTACTATATAGTTTCGCTTCCACAGTATTATATTTTATAGCCAATGACTCTATATAGTCACTTTGGCCCAGTGTCATTTCACGCTTTTTATAATTATATTCAATATTTATACCTAGATAAGTATTTATTTCACCCAAATCTTTCATTGCAAATCTCTTTGATGATTCAATTTTGACTTCATCAATTCTTATCTTGTCTTTTCCACAAATTAATAAATCATCAACAAATAAAATTAACATTATTGTATTCTCATTTTCATTCTTAATATATAAACAGTAGTCATTCTCACTCCTGCGAAAATTCAATGTTTTAATGTAATCATCAAAGCATTCATACCAAGCCCTTGGGCTTTCTCTTAAACCATACAAAGCCTTTTGTAGTTTATAAACTTTATCCGATCCATCATTATAGCCTATTGGCTGTTTAACATACACTTCTGATTTTACATAACCATTTAAAAATGCTGTTTCTACATCCATTTGCATAATCATTAAACCATTTTGACAACAATAAGCCAATAATAATTTTAAGGTTTGTAATCTAGCTACTGGTAAGTACAAATCTTCCAGTACTTCAGTTTGTTGAAAACCTCTCACAACAAGTCTTGCTTTCTTTCTATTATTAGATTTATTTGTAAATACCCATTTTAGGTCTATTATTTTTTTGTTTTTAGGTCTTTCAACTAATTTCCATGTATTATTTTTAAACAAGCAATCTATTTCTTTATTCATAGCCTCTTGCCATAAATCATTTTCATTACTGTTTATAGCTTCTTCGTAGGTTAAAGGACTATCTGCACTTACATTATTTACATAAATATAATTTGAATTTGCAAAGCTTGCATTATATCTATCGGGCTTTTTCTTTTCCCGTTCTGACCTTCTTAAGGATTTGCAACATCATCAATCGATTTCTTATTTTCATTCCTTTCAACTTTTTCGTTTACGATTTCCTCACTTTCGTCATCTAAATTCTTATCATCATCAAACTTTTCATAAACAACACTATTTTCATCCCCTTTGTAACCAATTAAGTTTTTATCATTTTTAATTATGTCAACATGTCTGGCTCTGACTATTTTATCATTTATCAACACTCTATAGCCGACATGATCATATCCCAATAGAATTCCTACATCAGCTTTTCTATCCCATTTCGTATTTCTTTTTATTTCTGGCACTCTTACAAAAACTTTACTACCGTATAATTTCAAATTACTGATGTTAGGTTTCTTTTTAAATAGAATTTCAAAAGGTGTTTTATTTTCAATTGTATTAGCAAGTGTTCTATTTTTTAAATAAACTGCTGCTTTAACTACTTCTGGCCAATATCTGTTATTTACTTTTGACTCATAAAATAAGCATCTTGCTGAATTCATAATTGTTCTATTATATCTTTCGGCCGTTCCATTTAATTCGTGTACATATGGAGGACAAGGTTCTAGGAAAATTCCTTTATCTCTTATTAATTTGTCAATTTCTTCGTTTAAATATTCTGTACCATTATCGCACCTCATTTTCCTAATTCTTTTACCGGTCAGATTTTTAACTTTATTAATATAGTCAATAAAACATTCACAAACTTTCGACTTTGACTTTATTGTAAAAACTAACGCGCATTTACTATAATCATCTATAAATGTTAAAAAATATTTTGAACCATCAAAACCTGTAGTTGCATGTGGCCCATTCAAATCCGTATGTATTAACTCTAAAATTTCAGTTGCTTTCGTTCTTTTATTTTCAAAAGGTAAATTATGCATTTTATTTTGGATACATGTACCGCATTTCAAAATTTCTGACTCTAACTCATCCGGCATACCGTCAACTAATTTATTTTTGCACATATTATCTAAATATTTCAAATTTACATGGCCCAAAATTCTATGGTATCTTTCTTTTTGCGTAATAATTTTATCATTTTTCTCAATTGAATAACATTCTCTATCATTAATGAAGCTATTCATTCTGTATAAACCATTTTCTTTGTAAGCTATCGCGATAAGATTATTTAGTCTATCATAAATTTTTGATGTATTTCCGATTGAAATAATTTTATTTTCCCTTGTTACTTTCGCATAACTTAACAAATTTTTATCCATTTCTTGCACATAAAAAACATTGTTTAATTTTATTTTATTTCTAATCCCGTTTGCATCAAAATATGTTATAACTGTTCCGACCTTTGTGCCTTTCAAGATCCTACCGTCACCAACTTTAACATTTATCGGCTGCTTTAATAACATCGATTCGTAAAAATATAATTCATTATTTATTATGTGATCCGTACAACCGCTATCTAGGATCCACTCTACATTATTCGTATCGCAAATAAAAGTTTCTATACCGTTCATATTCTCGCATTTTACCTCTGTTATAAATGTGTTGGTAACCTGATCGCTACCGGCTTCATTGCTGCTATATCTTGCGTCGTGTTGCCTCGCTGAATCGTTGCGTTGGTAGCCTCCTCTGCCTCTTCTATTGAAACCTCGTTGAACACCTCTGCCTCCTCGGCCTCGAAACTGCTGTGTCTGTTGTTGCTGTTGTGTCTCTCGTGCACCTCCTTGCCAGTGCGTTGCACCTCTCCTTGCGTTTCCTCCATATATTTCTGCAGTCTTTTTTAAAATGTCCTGGTTTTCCGCGACCGAAGCAATTTTTCTCCGCCGAAAATGCACTAGCTTTCTTTCTCTCACTGTCACTTCGGCTTGCCCACATGGTTATTTTATTCTTCAGAAATTCACAGCTTCTGTCTTTTTCTGGTAAAGCATCTACTAAGTCTCCTATATAGCTTAATGAATCTGGCAAGGTTCTTAACATGTAGTTCAATTTTTCTCTCTCATCAACTTTTCCACCTGCATACTTCAAATCATTTATCAATTTTTCAAATTCTATGAAAAATGAGCTTGAATCTTCAAAATCTTTCAATTTCATGTTGTCTAGTTTATTTCTTATGCATATCTGTAGAGCCGATGATTCTTTCAAGTACAATTCATCAAATTTCTTCATCACTTCGAGAGCCGTATTTTTTTCAGTCACAAACTCTAATTGATCGTTTGAAATACTGCTATAAATGTAGTTCATCGCCTTTAGATCTTTTTATCCCCATGCTGCTGCCTCTTCTGTGTTCAGCTTTTCCCTCGTTGCTGGTTCTAGACATTTTTTAAATTTTAAATACAACAGAATTCTCTTTTTCCATAGGTTGTAATTTTTTCCGTCGAACACTTGTAACTTTATATCGTCGTTATTTGCCATTTCTTCTGCTTCTTCTTCTTCTTTTCGTTTTCTTTCCAAATTTGTATCACTTATTTTTTCTACTTCTTCTTGTTTATTTTCTTGAGCACTTTCTATTGTTCGTTTAGCCACTTTTCTTAGATCATCTAATTTTATTAACTTATACAGATCTATTCTTCGATAATTTGACAAGATATTGATTAATTCTTCTTTTGTCGCGACGTTTGCACACTCTTTCTTGTATGTACTTCTACACAATCTCCTTAATTCTTCGATTTGCAACTGTTTCAGTACTTGTGGTGATTCAAGTATTCCTAAAAATTCAATTAATTCTTCTTTAGTGACCGTGTACACCCATCCTGGTGTTTTATCTTTCAAAAAACAGTACTTGTCTTCCAAACTCATTAGTAACTCAATTTCACTGATGCACTTTTCATTTCTAATTTCTTTGACCTTTGTTCACTACTCGTATGTAAGTGTTCCTTCGTACTTACACGAGTTTGCCTTGGAAATCACCAACTTTCAACAGAATGTAAACATTTCATAAAACCGTTTTCCTAACAACCACGATGATCACCACGCTCTGCTACCATGTTAAAATAATGGGTTCGGTTATTAATTTGGTTTTATTTTAGATAGTATTTATTAGTGAAATTGATTAACTGTTACAACGACGATTACACACACTGCCATTATGACGGCTACATTCTTATGAACTGAGTGCACACTGGCGTCCACAACTGACACCTTTCATACTGCTCTTCCCTTGCATTCTTTACTGCAACGTTGTGCTTACTTTGCATTTCGTCATGCAACATACATTCTTTCATTTGACCTAAATTTACTATTTCTCAACAATAATAAATAAGCATCTAATCTAATCTAATCTAATCTAATCTAATCTAATCTCTCTCTCTCTCTCTCTCTCTCTCTCTCTCTCTATATTGCTGCAGAGTCTGGATGCGATTGACTGGAGTCCTTTCTACCTTGCACAATCTATCGACAATAAAGTTGAGTTTTTGAACTTCAATGATTATCGCCCTATTTCTATCCTGTGTTCGCTAGCTAAGTCTTTAGAAAGAATCGTTGCTGATCAGGTTATGCGCTTCCTCGAGAGACGGAATCTTCTGGACCCTCATCAGTCTGCATACAGAAGAGGACATAGTACCCACACGGCGCTCATCCGTGTCATTGATGATGTGAGACATGCCATGGACACCCGCAAGGTGTCTATCATGGTTTTCTTTGACTTTTCTAAGGCCTTCGATCGGGTCCGTCATGGATTGCTTATCGACAAGCTCAGGCTTCTCGGGTTCTCTAACGCTGCACTACGTTGGTTTTGTACTTATCTCTGCTGTCGCAAACAGGCCTTGAGACCTGGTGATGGCTCCACGACCTCGTGGCGGCCTGTCATCAATGGCGTTCCACAAGGCTCTGTCCTTGGTCCATTATTGTTTACGTTGTATATGCTTGATCTTAAAGACTGTCTTAGGTACTCCAGCAGGAATCTTTACGCGGATGACTTGGTGATCTATCATCACTGCTACCCTCATGAGCTCGCCGAGGGCATCGCTAAGGTCAACGAGGATGTGGTTCGCATCTCCGACTGGGCCACACGGAATGGATTGCTACTGAACGGTGCGAAAACCAAGGCGATGGTATTGGGCACCCGTCGTTACATCAAGGCCATCGACTTCTCCTTCCTACCTACCATTGTGGTTGGTGCTGATGCTGTGCCTTACTCCGATCTAGTGCGACATCTCGGACTTACTATCTCCAACACTCTGTCCTGGAGTGCCCATGTGGCGAATGTCACCAAGAAGATTAACGCAACACTGTACCAGCTCAAACTCTGCCGAAGTCTGCTCCCCTGTGCCTTGCGGGAACGTCTCATTTCTTCCATGATCTTCCCGCACATCGACTACTGCTGTACGATATATCTGGATCTTACCGACGGACTTAACCTGCAGCTTCAGAGAGCGCTGAACTCCTGCGTACGATTTATATTCGACATCAGAAAAGATGCTCACATTTCGCCATACTATAGTAAACTTAAATGGCTCTAGGTTGAAGCTAGACGACAATACTTTCTTGGATGTCTGGTGTTCAATGTAATTCAGACCGGTACACCATCTCACCTGTCCGTCTTTCTGGATCGAAGACCTGTATCAAATCGTACTACGAGAGCCCCTCTCGATCTACTCCATGTGCCACCATGCAGGACCGAATTACTCATGAACTCCTTCATGTCTGCGGCTCCCCGTTTCTGGAACAGTCTTCCGCTGGAAATCCGCACTTCTTCCAGTGCTGGCATCTTCAAGAGGGCGCTATTTGATCATCTGCTCTCTTTTACTCTTCCACCTTGATTTATTCTTACATTTTACATATGCTTTTACTGTTCTGTGTGCACTGCGTACCTGGCGTAGGTTTTCTGCAGTTTCCCTCATGCCTTTCACCAAATGGAGGTACTTGCTTCAAGTCGGCTGCAGCCGCAACTTTTTGTATGCACATGTTGCTTCTTAATTTCGTAACTATCTAGCCTCTGAATCATTTTATTTGTTATCTGCTTTACTTTACTTTATTTTTGTTTAATCATCATTGTTTATTTTATACTCAGCTAATTCTGCAATACTGACTGATACCTCTGTTCATTTATAATTATTTTTCTCATTGTATCTTTACTATGTTACTGCGCTTGAGGGGATACCATCCCAGAGCGCCTAATAAATGTCTCTCTCTCTCTCTCTCTCTCTCTCTCTCTCTCTCTCTCTCTCTCTCTCTCTCTCTCTCTCTCTCTCTCTCTCTCTCTCTCTCTCTCTCTCTCGCTCTCTCCTTGTAGAGATAATATCGAAGTGACGTGCTCGGTTCGGCTCCGGGTTCTTTTTAAATTAGTAATATAATACTGTGATTTTTTAGTGTGTGTGGGGTATCCAAATTTTTTGTCTGATGCTGACCTTCCTGGTGCACCCTCTGTTGTAATCATTAGTGGTGCATTCTGACTTTTCTGCCAGTTTTGTGCTTCGAACTGTATAACGGTTAGTCGCTAGTGATAGCCAGCAACGACGGCCGGTAGTGTTGACAGCTGACACGTTTGACTGACTCTGTCTTATCTGTGTGGTCTCCCTGTGTGCGTTATCTACAGCTACCTCTGCGAATATTAGATTGTGATCTCTGGACATTTCTGCCTACCGTACGAAGCTGTGTGTGTGGGTGTGTGTGAAAGCCATACATATCGCCTACGCTGTGCTATTGTATATCTCTCGATTTTGACTTTAACGCCTATCCTAGTCTTATCTTTATTTATTTATTTATTTATTTATTTATTTATTTATTTTTTTTTTCTCTTCTTCATTTCAATTTTTAAACTCTCCTGGCCGGCATGTCGAACAAACCCATTTGCGCCTTATGTTTTGCGCACGTGGAAAAAGCCTCGGATGGCATTACGACTGGTGCACCGTGTAAACATGTTTTTCACACCGTATGTACCAAGACAAGATTCTCGGTCGAATCGTCACGTGCTGCGCAAAGCGTGATACGCGAAGCGTGCCCTGTGTGTCAGTCTCAGATCCTGTCTGTATTAGAGTCTATAAACGAGCGGCTAGCAAGACTTGATGGAACAGCTGGTCAAGTTGATATGCTTGTAGGTGAGGTCGAACGCCTGAACAGCAAGGTTGACTCTTTGGTGGCTGAAAACTCTGCTTTTAAACTGGAAGCATCGGAAATCCGTGGTACCATAAATGCCCTTCGAAAAGACCTCGATAATGTGGTTCAGGATGTCGCTGCGCAAATGGACCGGGTAAAAAACTTCGAATCTGCAGCGCTTGCCGCAAAGGCCACACCATCTGTCGGAACCAGCGAACCCACCGGCCTGTCACAGGGGAACGAGGCTATGCTTTTACGACTTTTATGTCGTGATATGGCAACACAGCTCGTGGTTTCTGGCGTTCCCGAGGCCCCTGAGGGTGAGGGTGTTGAAGATCTCCAGGGCCTCGCACTTAAACTAGCTGAAGTATCGAATGTGCCTCTGTCTGCTTCGGATATTGTTGTGGTGGAGCGCATGGGCAGGAAGCGAATTCGAGATCCAAGTGCCGATCCTGCTATAGGTGGTACCCGTGCTATTCTCCTCGAAGTATCATCTAAGGTGAAGTGTGAACAGCTGATTGAAGGAAAAAGATCAGTACCCGACTTGCGGGCCTGTAGGCTTAACGCAAAATACCGAGATCGCAGGGTTTATGTGAACCATCGCCAGCCTGCGCAGCTACATCGTCTGCGCGCAAAAGTCCTTCAGCAGTGCCCTTCATTACAGCCTAAACAAGTTTGGATTGCGGATTCGGCAGTCTTTGTTCGTAAGGGACCATCCACGAAACCTATCAGGGTGCTTCCCTCCACTGATCTGGCTCAACTCTCCGAGTGACTGCAGTGTGGCTCAGTCGCCTCTCGCGTGCTCCCGTCTCCTCCTATCAGTGATCCGGTACTCAATGCTTGCTGCCTAAACGCGCAGTCTCTTTCGGCGCACATAGATGAGTTCCGTGAATTCTTCAGACGCAACCCGTATCACCTTATTGCCGTCACGGAAACATGGCTGAACGACCGAATCACGGATGATCAGGTGGCGCTCGCCTCATATTCCGTTCTTCGGGTAGACCGTAGAGGGCGACATGGAGGTGGCGTCGCCCTTTTCCTGTGCAAAGAGCTCAGCGCAAAGATTGTAGCCTCTTCTACCTCGTTGGAGCGCGATGGAGTGCCTGAGTTCCTCATTGCTGAAGTGTGGGCTGGCTGCCGCCCTAAGATCTTAGTGGCGATAGTCTACAGACCACCAAAGGTTGGTTTCTTGAACCTGTTTGAAATGGAACTCGTGGCACTTGCACCTCGCTACAAATTTGTATGCATCCTTGGGCATTTTAACGCCGATCTGCTGTCGTCATCCTACGACTCGACTCATCTTAAGGACTTCCTCGCTTCCCAAGGTCTCCGTATTGTTCCTCTTTCGCCGACGCATCACACACAATCTTCGGACACATGGCTGGACGTCTGCGCTGTTAGTGAGCATAACACTCTGGTCGCTTGGGGCCAATCTGCACAGCCCTTCCTTTCCGGTCACGACCTTATTTACGTATCCATCAGGTACGCCTTGCCTCGGCACGTGCCGAGGTCCTTTCGTTATAGGTGCTGGGATGAAGCTGATCGGAATGGCGCGGTTGCTACGGTCTCTGAATTTGATCCGTCACTTTTTGCTCAGCAACCAAACATCAATTGCAAACTCTCTGTATTCAACTCACTAATGAGTATCCTGGTAGAATCCTTCGTGCCGACAAAAGAAGTAGTAGTAAAGCGCCCGGCTGCACCCTGGATCTCTAAAGATTTGCGAAGCTTAATGCGTGATAGAGATGCATGTTTTCGGGCGTTTAAGCGATCTCGCTCACCGTGGTTACATGAAAGGTATGCTTCACTGCGCCGGAATGTCAAAAAAGAGTTATGCGCTGCTAAGTCGGCCTTTATTCAATCGAAATTCGTTGCTTTCGGTAACACTCGTCCTTTCTGGCGGGAGATAGATCGGTTAGGGATAACTAATTGTAAATCAGCAGGCTGTGTGCTTCCGTCTCACCTATCTCTAGCGTCGCTAAACGAATACTTTACGTCAGTACCTCCCGCAGATCTTTCTCCTGGTGCTCTAGATGTCACCGTCCCGCCGAGTCTCCTTGGGACGGACGGGCAATTTTCCTTTTCAGTCATAGATGAGCAATGTGTAGGTGCCGCTATAGCTAGAGTGGACACGCGTGCGCACGGCCCTGATGATTTGCCTATTCAAGCCTATAAGGCGTTTTGCCCGCTAATAATGCCTCTCATCGTGTCGCTCTTTAACACCTCGCTACGGGACGGAGCCTATCCCTCCTTGTGGAAGTTCTCGTATGTGATGCCTCTCCCTAAGGTGCGTAGTGCACAGACATGCTCTGATTTCAGGCCTATCTCTTTGCTTTGTGCGATCTCCAAGGTTCTGGAGCGAGTGGTGTTTGACCAGGTCACGGGGTATCTCGAGGCGAATAACCTTCTCGATCCGCGTCAAACAGGGTTTCGGAAGGCGATGGGGACTCAGACCGCTGTACTGCGACTAGTAGATGACATTCGGCAAGGTATAGACGACCGTATGGTAACTGTCGCCGTGTTTTTTGATCTTAGCAAGGCTTTCGACATGGTTGACCACTCGCTATTGCTCCAAAAGCTTCGAGGCTCGCAATTCTCGGAGACTTCCATTACCTGGTTCCGTTCGTATTTAAGCGGCCGTCTCCAAGCGGTTCGTGACGGTGAGAACGGTCTCTCTGAATGGCGTTTTACTCGGTCCGGTGTTCCGCAGGGCAGCGTTCTGGGTCCTCTCCTCTTTTCTATTTTCTTAAATGACCTACCGTCATGCCTTCGTCACTGCTCACACCTACTTTATGCCGATGACCTGGTGATCTACCTTCGCTGCCTGCCTGTACAATTTACTGACGGGGTGCGTTCGCTGAACGAAGATGTTGAGGCTATTGCGTCATGGTGCTGTAAAAACCATTTGCGCTTGAATGTGGGTAAGACCAGAGCGATGACTTTTGGTAGCTCGAAGTTTATCAATGATTTTGACTTCTCAACGCTGCCAACACCCTCGCTACGTGGCGAGTCTATCGACTTTGTGCCTGTTTTACGCTACCTCGGAGTTATGCTGGACAGCACCCTGTCATGGAATCGGCACGTGGCACAGGTGTGCAGCAAGGCTGCCGGTGCCCTTTATCGCGTTCGAATGAATGACAACCACCTCACTCTCGAACTCAGGCGTCGCCTTGTTGTTGCTCTGGTCCTTCCCCACTTCGATTACTGCGCGGCGGCGCTCACCAATCTTTCGGAAGGGCTGGAACGAAAGCTGCAGATCTCACTTAATAACTGTGTTCGATTTTTACTAAGGGTGCCTCGTCGTGAGCACATATCTGGTCACCGGAGAAGTCTCGGCTGGCTCAGGCCATGCAACCGTCGAAAACTCCTCATTGGGTGCATATTTTACAGAGCATTGTGTTTGGGCGAGCCGGGGCTTCTCGGCGACCAGCTTCGACTTAGACCAGACCTAGTGAGACGCCGTGACCCAACCCGGACGGACACGCTTTATGTCCCCTCTGCCCGGACGGTTACTTTCCAGAAGTCTTTTCTGGTTGCTGGAATCCAATTCTGGAATTCCCTGCCGCTAGAAATCACATCTGCCTCCACGCTTCCGGTCTTTCGACGCCTCGTTTTTAGATACCTGCTGTCCGAGGAGGGGCGTGAGGCTGGGATGTCCGGGTGACTCACTCACTCTATCACGCTATCGCCTCTATTATCTATCTCCTAGCCAGATTTTAACTCTTAACTTTTCACTCTTTACCTCTCATTTTTCACTTTTTCATTTTAATTTTGATTTTATTGTTGTTATTGTATTTCAATTATAATTTTAACTCTATTTTTAATTTTAATTCTAGCGTATTTTAATTCTTTCGAGTTATAAGATTTAGCACACAATTTATTTTATACTTTTTACCACAATTATTGCACATTTGTACCTAAAAGCCTATATCCTATTCTATTTTATTCTATGATATTTTTATTTATCTCTTTTTATTTTTATATGTATAGGCATGTTCAATTGGACACTATTATTTTATATCATATTATGCTCAAATCTTCATTTATGTATTATTTTTTATTTATTTATTTTTGTATGCACGTATTTATATATTATTTCTCTTCTTTTTGTTGTTGTTTTTACATATCTTATTTTTGGTAAGAATTTTGTAAGGATTTTGCCTGTATTTGCCTGTGGCCCTTAGGGAGCATTGCTCCAGGGACAAATAAATTTACTTTCTCTCTCTCTCTCTCTCTCTCTCTCTCTCTCTCTCTCCCTCTCCCTCTCCCTCTCCCTCTCCCTCTCCCTCTCCCTCTCCCTCTCCCTCTCCCTCTCCCTCTCCCTCTCCCTCTCCCTCTCCCTCTCCCTCTCCCTCTCCCTCTCCCTCTCCCTCTCCCTCTCCCTCTCCCTCTCCCTCTCCCTCTCCCTCTCCCTCTCCCTCTCCCTCTCCCTCTCCCTCTCCCTCTCCCTCTCCCTCTCCCTCTCCCTCTCCCTCTCCCTCTCCCTCTCCCTCTCCCTCTCCCTCTCCCTCTCCCTCTCCCTCTCCCTCTCCCTCTCCCTCTCCCTCTCCCTCTCCCTCTCCCTCTCCCTCTCCCTCTCCCTCTCCCTCTCCCTCTCCCTCTCCCTCTCCCTCTCCCTCTCCCTCTCCCTCTCCCTCTCCCTCTCCCTCTCCCTCTCCCTCTCCCTCTCCCTCTCCCTCTCCCTCTCCCTCTCCCTCTCCCTCTCCCTCTCCCTCTCCCTCTCCCTCTCCCTCTCCCTCTCCCTCTCCCTCTCCCTCTCCCTCTCCCTCTCCCTCTCCCTCTCCCTCTCCCTCTCCCTCTCCCTCTTCGTCTTCGTCTGTGAGTATCATTAGTTTGGTTGCGCTTCGCTCTCTCTATACTGTGTCATATTTCTGCCGCAAAGTGCCTTCGGGCTATTTATTTTGCAGATCTTAGCATGCCAAATTGTGCTTTTTGCTGTTCTACGGACTATTTCCTCGCCATTACCTGGTTTTTCAAGTAAAGAGCTGCTTTACTTATCTGATTTCCTAACCTATTGGATCTGCTATCTACGCCTTGTCATCATTAGAGCTATTATCTACGCATGCGCTGTTTACCAGCTTGGATTTCTCTCTACTGACGGAGTCAGCCGTGTTTGTTTTGGTCAAGACTGGTTACGTGTCTGCTCTTTGTCTCATCCAACCTTACATCTGAGTCAACTGTCACATCGTGCTAGCCGTCTACTGCTACTATTGCTCGATTTCGTATGTCACCTAAATGCTTTAGATGTCAGCGAATTATTGCAGGTGCGTTGCTTTCCTGTCCTGAGTGTGGGCATCAGTTTCACCCAGGCTGCTCTGCGGCCTACGTTTTATACAAAAACGCTAATCAGTTCTGTCTAGCTCACTTTGGTGATTGTAGTGTTAGGAAGTCTGACGTACCCGCGACATTTACCATGGACAAAGCTTTAATTGATAAGATGATTAGTACAATGAATCAGACTAATAAAACTAATCTAGAGTTAGCAGCTGTAATCTCTAAACAAACTAAGATTAATGAGGAAATTGCCAACAAATTGAACTGTTTGCCTGAACTGATAGCGAAGGTAGATAGGCACGAGGAGTTGATCTCACGTCTTGAGGCTAACTCTGCTCGTTTTGAGGCTAACACCACTCGTCTTGAGGCGAGTAACGCTCAAATATTACGCGAACTTGAGCAAATTAAGACCTCTTTATCCTCCTCTTCTGCACCTCCTCTTGCCGTAGCGGAAGTTGTCTTAGCGGGTATACCTGTCTCCGTGGACGATGCGCCTAGAACGGTTGTGCAAAAAGTCTTCGCTGCTCTTGGAATCCCAGAACTACTAAGCGAAGTTTCTGACATTCGCACCCTGGTAAAAAGATCGCCGAATCCGGTAGGAGGTAATCCTGGTCCTTCGACACCAGCCACTGCTAATACCAAATCTCTGATTGTGACCCTTAAATCGACAATGATACGTGACCATATAATCTCGATGAAGCGTGCTAAGAAAGATTTGTCTGTACGTGAAGTCTTTGCCTTAAACCGAACAGGTATGATTTATGTAAACGAATTTGTTCCCTCAGACGTTATGGTCTTCTTCGCCGCACTAAAGCCAAAGCTGCAGAGTTAGGCTATAAATACGTATGGATCAAGTCTGGTTCGATTCGGGTGCGTAGAACTGATGGAGCTGCAGTTATTCTTATCAAGAGTGACGATGATATTGCTAAACTGACCTGACATCCGCGTGTTCAAGTGTTCACTGGTGCTCGCTCTCAACCTCATATCAAAGTTGCCCAGTTTAATGCCAATTCACTGTTAGGCCATTTTAACCTTTTTAAAGCTCATTTAGCTTCTAATTTTTACCACATTATCTCAATCTCTGAAACCTGGCTCCATACGTATGTCCCTGATGATCTGGTGCGCCTGGATGGCTACGTTTTGATTCGCAATGATAGAGAAGGTAGACAGGGGGGAGGTGTAGCCTGTTACATTCATGAGTCACTTAATGTCAAAGTGCTGTCAACTTCACCGGGTCAGTTTTCAAATGCTCCAGAATTCATCATCCTTGATATTCGCTGCGACATTGGGCAGTCACTTTTATTTACTATTATGTACAGACGACCTAAGGGCCTACTTTTTAATGATTTTATTGCGTCATTTACTAGACTTAGTTTTGCTTACTCTAACATTATTATTTGCGGTGATTTAAATTGTAATTTACTTAGTAATAATGTAGAGGCTACGTTTCTTCGGGATTTCGCATCATCTCAAGCTCTACATATTGTTGACTCCGATGCCACTCATCACACATCCTGCTCGGATTCATGGCTCGATGTTTTTATAACCGACAGTCTGCACAATGTTTTATCTTTTAGTAAATCAGATGCTCCTTTTATCGCTGGTCATGACTTGATTGAGCTTATAAGTTTGATGTAGAGCGTCCACAGCAGCGTTCAATTACGTGTCGCAATTTTAAACACTTTGACACAATTACCTTTGCGGTTACACTTAATAATGAGCTACAGGCTAATTGTCCTAATCTACCTACTCTTCACTCGTCGTGTGGTGATTTGGACTGCTTCATGGATGGCTTTAACAATTCTCTTATTTCATCGACGGATCTTCACGCGCCCTTCTCTACCTTCACCGTTAATAAACCTCGTGTTCCGTGGCTTACTGAGCACTTGAAATCGCGTATTAAGAGGCGAAATTCTCTCTACAAACAAGCTAGACGCTCTGGCAGTGTCCTGGCTTTGGCAGTGTTCAGGGAATATCGTGACCAGCTCGCGGTTGACTTACGGAAGGCCGCTGACGATTATAACTGGCGTACGCTCTCGGTTATTACTGACTGCGCCAAATTGTGGAGAGAACTGGCTAACCTGGGGCTTGTCAAGCACCGGTCGACTTCACCGCTCAGCTTTTTTTCTCCGGATGAACTTAATGCGTCATTTGTTAGCTTCTCGAACGCATCTGCCGGGTCAGATTCTAATGCTTTTAACTCCAATGACTTTAGTGCTTTTAATAATCTTATTGCTCAGATTGGTAACTCACATTTAGGCAGAGAGTCCTTCGATTTTTCTTCTTTATCGCCTGAAAAAGTTTTAACCATTATTAAATCTTCCACCTCACCATTACGTAGTGCAGGTCCAGATGGCATCTCGCTTTTTGTAATACACCAGTCGCTTCCGATTATATCTGTAGCTCTAGCATCACTTTTTAATCATTGTTTTAGGTTGTGTTACTTCCCATCGTGTTGGAAGCGTGCTTTTATTCGTCCACTACTGAAAGTTAACCCACCGCAGTCCGCGTCTGATACTCGACCTATTACCAACCTATGCGAGCTCTCAAAGATCTTTGAACGAATTGTTCACGGTCAAATTCTATGCTATGTCAACCAACATAATATTTTTGATCCGTTTCAGTCTGGCTACAGAATAGGTTTTAGCACACAAACTGCATTGCTTAGGCTATCTCATGATATCAGACGTGGTGTTGATGATAGATGCCTCACAATGTTGGTCTTATTTGATTTTAGTAAGGCATTTGATACTGTAAATCACCTTCAGTTGCTTGTTAAGCTTGAGAAGTTGGGATTCTCTGAAAATTCTCTGCGATGGGTTCACTCATACCTCTCGGGAAGGTCTCAAGCCGTAGTGGATGAACGTGGCTCTTGCTCGTCCTGGATGCCCACTCTTGCTGGTGTCCCTCAGGGTTCGGTGCTTGGTCCCTTACTCTTTTCGTTATTTATTAACGACATTGGTGCGGATCTGCGTTACACGCGTCATCTGATATTTGCAGATGATACTCAAATATATCTTACCTGCCCTCCTGCTGAACTTACCGACGGCTTAGCGAAACTTACGCATGATGTTAATGTTATAGCCAACTATGCTGCTGTCAATGGACTTAAACTTAACCTTTCCAAATCTAAGATTCTGATTACAGGTAGTGGCGTGTTTATTAACCGCTTGGATCTAGCTAGTCTCCCTCTCATTGTTGTCAATGGCATTGTGCTTCCGTATGTTGATGAAGTACGTAACCTCGCAGTAATAATGCGTGCTCATATTTCTTGGCGTGGTCATGTTCTAGCGGTGTCCAATAAGGTTAACTTTTCCATTTTTAAGCTTAAACACCATCGAAATGCCCTCTCTCGTGAGTTGAGGGCTAGGCTTGTGGTCACCCTCATTTTCCCTCTGTTTGACTATTGCTGCCTTGTTTATAATGACCTATCTAGTGAGCTTAACACTATTCTGCAGCGTCTTCAGAATACTGCAATTAGGTTTGTCTATGATTTAAGACGGGATGAACATATCACGCCCTACCGTAGGCAGTTGGGCTGGCTCACTGTCCGTTCGAGACGTCTATATTTTTTAGGTATCACTGTATTTAACCTCCTTCAGGGAACCTTACCGTCTTACTTGTCCGAACTATTTGTCCGTTACGTGCCACATGATAGCCGCCCGACCCGTCAATCGAGCTCCGCTGTATTTAGTGTGCCAGTGCATCGTACTGTGACTTACCACGACTCGTTCTGCCTTGCAGCCATTTACTTCTGGCACTCTCTCCCTGATGACATTACTTGTGCGCGAACTTTGAGGTCGTTTAAACCAATGCTTTTTGCTCACCTTTTTGAACTGGACACTGGGTCTGCCTAACTGACTGTTTACTGCGTACGGTGCCCTTGCACTTTTACTCTTTATGCTGATTTTTTGTTTTTTCTTTTTCTTATTGCGCGTGCGCTTCTTTAGTTTCCAGTTAGTTTTTAGTTTAGGCTTACTTTCTAGCTGTTAAGTGTGCTCTACTGTATGTATGTTTTGCTCTATGTTATTCATTTCATGTACCCTTTTTCTTTGTTATTTTCTTTAGTATTAATATTTTGTTTCGCATATTATTATTTTTATCTGTGTAATTCAAATTTTGCCCCATGAATTATCAGGGCATAAATAAATACAATCAATCAATCAATCCCTCTCCCTCTCCCTCTCCCTCTCCCTCTCCCTCTCCCTCTCCCTCTCCCTCTCCCTCTCCCTCTCCCTCTCCCTCTCCCTCTCCCTCTCCCTCTCCCTCTCCCTCTCCCTCTCCCTCTCCCTCTCCCTCTCCCTCTCCCTCTCCCTCTCCCTCTCCCTCTCCCTCTCCCTCTCCCTCTCCCTCTCCCTCTCCCTCTCCCTCTCCCTCTCCCTCTCCCTCTCCCTCTCCCTCTCCCTCTCCCTCTCCCTCTCCCTCTCCCTCTCCCTCTCCCTCTCCCTCTCCCTCTCCCTCTCCCTCTCCCTCTCCCTCTCCCTCTCCCTCTCCCTCTCCCTCTCCCTCTCCCTCTACTGACCGTAGTAGCGTAGTGCTTGCACTCGAGACTGCGGAACGGGAGGACGTGGGTTCAAATCCCCGGCTTGTCGAGGAAGACCTGAGCAGCAGCCTGCAAAATTTGTAAGACCGGTCACGCCGTTCAGGCGCTGAATTGGCAGGCTGAGGATTGGAGCACTTGGCCCGGCTACACTTGGTCAAGGTTTTTCGGCAGTTTTCCCTTGTCCCTCGTGCGAATGCGAGTGTTTCTATATCTAACTGCCCTGCTTACTCTCTTTCTGTTGTACTCTTCTCTTAAGTTTGTCCAATATTGTAATGGTCATAATAAAGAATATCTATCTATCTATCTCCCTCTCCCTCTCCGTTTCTGCTGTGAGTATCATCTGTCACGTCACATTTCGCTCTGCCTAGTTTTGCACTGTTTTCTGCCTCAAAGTGCCTTCGGGCTCACTTTTATTGCAGATTCAAGCACGCTACTAGTTGCTTTTTACTTTGATTAATTCGGACTTTGGTGGAGATTGCGGATTTCTTCGATACACTGCATTTTCCCTTGGCTAAGCTGTTAACCTCACTTTGGATGCCTACTTGACTCCTGCTTGATGAGCTTGTCTGCGCATGCGCTCCTACGACTGAAATTGCTTCGTGGTTCGCAGCTGACTTATCGTATGACCGACGTCGTCACCTGCTGTTTACATCTGAGTGACAAGTAACCGCCTGATTCGCATGTCTCGTCAATGCTTTAGGTGTCATCGACTGATTGCCGGGGACGTGCTTGCCTGCGTCGACCGTAAGCGTGAGTTTCACCCGGGTTGTAGTGCTGCTTATTTACTTCATAAAACTGCAAATCTTTGCTGCAAGTCAGGTTTACGTAGTCGGCCGCCCAGTGTTCTCAAAGACCCTATGTTGCCAGCCATGGATGCAGCCTTGATCAATAAATTAGTTAATGCCATCAATGAGTCTAATGCTGCAAATAAAGATCTAGCAGCATTGGTCGCTCGTCAAACTGAGATAAATGCTGAGATTGCTAACAAGCTTAGTTGCCTACCTGAGCTTGTTGCGAAACTAGACAGGCATGCTGATATCTTAGCTCGGTTGGAGGCTAGTAATGCCCAGATAATGCATGACTTAGAAGTGATTAAAGCTTCATCTTCTTCGGTACCTTCTCAGCAGTCAGCTGAAGTTATTATATCTGGTATTCCGCAGTCTGTTACTGATGCTCCTAGATCTACTGTCCAAAAAGTTTTCACTGCACTGGGAATTCCTGAGGTAATCAGTGAGGTTCTTGATATCCGGCCTTTGACCAAAAGACCAGTGTCAGCGATTAGTGAAAATCCTACGCCCTCAACTTCATCTTCAGCAGCCTCTGTGGCTTCAGTAAGTTTCAAGTCGTTTATTGTTGTTCTGAGATCGTCGTTGGTTCGTGATCAAGTTATTTCTATGAAGCGGGCTAAACCTTCTCTTGCGGTCAGTGATGTTTTTTTGATGCATCGTGGCCCTGGGAAAATTTTTGTTAATGAATTCTTACAACCCGAGACCTATACGTTGCTTCGGCGAAACAAGGCGGCGGCTGCTGAGAGGCATTACAAATATGTTTGGATCAAAGCTGGTATCATTCGGGTTCGCAAAGCTGATGGTGAGCCTGTTTTAATTATCACCTCTGATGACGACTTGACCAAGCTCACCTGACGCTCACCGGTACGACACATTGCCAATATGACATCTCCATCCTGTCTTAGAGTCGCTCAATTTAATGCAAATTCGTTGCTCGGTCATCTCACCTCAGTTAAAGCGCATCTATCTAGTAACTTTTACCATGTCATCTTGATCTCTGAGACGTGGCTTCACTCACATGTATCTGACAGCCTGGTGCACCTCGACAACTATGCGCTCATCAGAAATGACAGAGAGGGCAAGCAAGAGGGTGGTGTTGCCTGCTATGTGCATGATTCCCTGAAAGTTAAAGTCCTAGCCACCTCCCCAAGTCAGTTTTCAAACGCACCTGAATTTTTGATCCTTGATCTGCGTTATAGTAATGAGCGGCCTCTCTTATTCTCATCGATGTACAGAAGGCCTAAAGGTCTTCTTTTTAGTGATTTTATACAATCTTTCACTAGATTTGCTTTTGCGTATGAAAATATAATCATTTGTGGAGACCTCAACTGTGATCTTCTTAGCGGCAATGTGGAGGCGACGTTCCTGCGTGATCTCGTCTCAGCTCAGGCTTTGTCTATTGTTGAATCCCTGGCTACTCACCACACTCAGACCTCTGACTCATGGCTCGATGTTTTTATTGTAGATAACACTGACAAAATCTGTAGCTTTTTTCAATCTGATGCACCGTTCATCGCAGGCCATGACCTGATTGAGATATCCTACAACCTTAATGTCTCTTGTGCTAGGAAACGAACTCTTATCCGCCGTAATTTCAAGCATTTTAACACTACTAACTTCCTTGAAGATCTTTGTTCCACACTGGCACTCTGTAATTTCAATGTTCATGCTCAAGGTATATCGGCCGATGACATTGATGGCTTCACCGACTTTATTAATAACTCGATCGCTTCAATTACGGAAGTGCATGCGCCTATGCAGACCTTTGTAGTTACTAAACCCCATGCGCCGTGGCTAACTGATGAGCTAAAGTCCCGTATTCGTAAGAGGAACTCGCTATACAAGCAAGCGAAGCGCTCGGGCAGCGTGCTGGGCTTTGCCATCTACAGGCACCATCGAGAGCTGCTCTCGGAGGATATGCGACAAGCCGCTGATGCCTTCACCCGGCAGAGACTTTCCAACATTACTGACCCCACTAAGCTGTGGGTTGAACTAGCACGCTTAGGTCTTGTTCGGCCTCGAGTAACTTCACCGCTAACATTCTTTACCACTGATGAGCTGAACTCTACGTTTGCCGCCATATCCAATGCGTCGCCGGGCTGTGATTCCGAAGATTTCGCTGCTCTCTTATCTACCGTGAGCGATCCGCCCTTGACCACTGCCGTGTTTGAGTTCACTGTAGTTGGTGCGGACTATGTGGCGAAAATGATTAGGACAGCAACTAGACCGTCTCGTACAGCTGGCCCTGATGGTATTTCTCTGTATATAATTCATCAAGCTCTACCCTGTCTCTCCTTCCTACTCGCTGCACTGTTTAATGGCTGCTTGACGAACGGAGTTTTTCCCTCCTGCTGGAAACGTGCTTTTATTCGCCCCCTTCTAAAGGTGAATCTGCCTCAGTCACCCACTGATACCCGTCCAATAGCTAATCTATGTGAATTGTCGAAGATATTTGAACGCGTTGTGCACACTCAAATTCTGAACTTTATCAATACGCACAACTTATTCGATCCGCGTCAGTCGGGATATAGAGAGGGCTTCAGCACGCAGACGGCATTGCTGAGGCTGTGCCACGATGTTAGGCGAGGTGTAGACGACAGATGTGTCACGATTTTGGTGTTGTTCGATTTTAGTAAGGCGTTTGATACTGTGGGACATCTCCCGCTTCTCACCAAACTTAAGAAATATGGCTTCTCAAATGGTGTTTTACGCTGGATCTTTTCGTACCTCACCGGTCGCTCGCAAGCAGTCATTGATCACCTCGGTAACTGTTCCAATTGGTTGCCTACGACCTCTGGTGTTCCTCAAGGGTCAGTTCTTAGTCCCTTACTCTTTTCATTGTTTATCAATGACATTGGCGCTGGCTTACAATATACTCACCATCTTATATTCGCTGATGACACGCAAATCTACTTATTATGTCCACCTTCTGAACTTGATACTGGTCTAGCCAAAATTACGCATGATGTCAATGTGATTGCTAATTACGCAATAGCCAACGGGCTAAAACTTAACATTGGAAAATCGAAAATCCTGATTCAGGGTAGTGGCACGTTTATCAACCGCTTAGACTTCGACAATCTTCTCCGTATCTCAGTGCGGGGCACGGTGATCCCGTACGTTGAGGAGGTTCGCAATCTAGGGGTCATAATGCGGTCAAATCTCTCCTGGCGTAGCCATGTTATGGCAATCTCTAGTAAAGTTAACTATGCACTCCATCGGCTGAAATACCACCGTCACGCCCTGTCTGTGGAGCTCAAATCATCGCTAGTCAGATCACTTATTTTCCCGCTTGTCGACTATTGTAGTTTAGTTTTCAACGATTTATCGAGTGAACTCAACCTGGTCCTACAACGACTCATAAACAGCACTATTAGATTTATTTTCAACTTACGCAGAGATGAGCATATAACGCCTTACCGTAGGCGGCTTCGTTGGCTGACAGTCCGGTGCAGGCGCCTTTACTTTCTCGGTATAATGATGTTTAATATCAATCGCGGAGTCGTTCCGAACTATCTGTCTGAACTATTTTAGCGCGCTGTGCCTCCTGACAGGCATATGCTGCGTCCGGGCTCATTGGATTTTTATCGGGTCCCAGCACACCGTACAGTTACCTATCGTAACTCGTTTCACTTGACAGCTATGTATTTTTGGAACTCGCTACCTCCCGATATTGTCTCTTCCCCTTCGATAGGTGTTCTCAAAAGTAGACTTTTTACTTTTCTTTTCGCATCCGATACGGATTCGACTGAAGCGACACGGTCCAAGTATAGTCCCTGGTCTTGTGGCTACCGCCGTCTGTGCTCATACTCTGCTAGCCTTGTCTGCATTTCTATCTCTTAAGCACTATTCTTTATGCTCGTGTGTGTATTTAGTTTGGCGTTTCCTCTATTATTACTTTATTTATTATTTATGGTGTGTTCATTTTTATTTTATTTTTATTTTAATTTCTATGTTTAATTTTAATTTTTATTTCTAATTTTGCCTAAGGACAGCGCAGATGCTAGTGAATCGCAAATTCAAATTCAGCTCCTCAGGTCCATCAATGCCAGACTGGGAAAGCTGGAGTCATCGGTCACCAAAATAGACTCTCTCGCTGCTGACGTCGGGAGCCTGCATTCTAAGTTTGATCAGCTGGCTGCTGAAAACTCCGCCTTTCGTCAGGAACTAACAGACGTCCGAGGTGCGGTAGAGGTTATTAGGGAGGATCTGGATAGAGTCGCGAATAAAGCTATCTCGCAAGAAGTCAGAATTAAATCTGTTGAGGACAGACTGGACGCCGAGCCCTTGACATCTGGGTTATCTCCGGCTGATGAGGCTGTGATTCTGCGTGCTGCGTGTGCTGAGGTTGCCAACCACCTCCTTGTGTCTGGTGTGCCAGAGCTCGTCTCTGGTGATGAGGATCTATCCACGTTTCCGCAAAAACTCGCAAACGCCTTGGGAACTACGCTAGCGCCGTCTGATGTACTAAGAGTCGAGCGTATGGGAATGAGGAAGACTAGGAAGAGGCGATTTGAAGCTGGACCCTCTAACGCTACCGATGCGGGTCGAACAATCTTGCTGGTACTTTCAACTGCCAGCAAACTTGACCAGATTCTGGAAGCCAAGAAGCTCAGGCCTGAACTGCAGGCTTTCGATATTGATGATGCGTTGACGCACAGCAAGGTCTACGTAAATCGCCGGACGCCAGTACAGCTGCATCAACTGAGAGGCCGAGTTCTTAAACAATTTCCTTCTCTACCGCCTAGGCAAGTCTGGATCGCAGATGCGGCTGTCTTTATTCGAATCGACTCAAAGCAGAGGCCGATTAAGGTGGTACCCTCCACTGACCTCACTAAACTATCACTCTTATGACTCGATAAAACTGTGCCTACCCCTGCCTCGCCTCTGGAAACTAAACGATCTGTGCTAAACGCCTGCTGTCGTAATGCTCAATCGCTCCCGGCTCACTTCGACGAGTTTTGAGAATTCTTCAGGATCAACTCTTAGTGTGTGCGTGTGTGTGTTGAATTGTAAAGCATGACGAATGAGAGCTGTAGTAATGACAACAATACTCTATACTGCTTAGCCTTACTCCGCGTTACACTCTATTTCTATTTCTATTTCTATTTCTATTTCTATTTCTATTTCTATTTACATCTTATATCTATTTCTACCTTTTTGTCTATATTATGCTATAGCTATCTTTATTTTTATTTTGTTACTTTTATTTGTTTTGTATATTTTTATGTGACTTGAATTGTGTAACCTGTCTGCGGTTGTTAGGGAGCTTGCTCCACAATCGAATAAAACTGCTTTCTCTCTCTCTCTCTCTCTCTCCCTCTCTCCCTCTCTCTGATGGAGAGGCTCTGCTGTCTGTCACGTTATCAGTCGCTCCTTGTATTTCTCTATTTTACACTATATCTTTGTGGGCTTAACTCCTCTGATCGTACTCCTGTGGTGGGTGAGTGGTACTTCTTGGTCCAGGATATCACGGTAGGCTTTTGTCTTCACTGGTTAGTTACTTATTCCGTATTTTCTAAGTCATCTAACGGCTCATAAGCGCTTGTTTATTCTCTTAGCATCTGTCTCCGTGCGCACGTTTGATGCGCGCGTCTAACTCTATTATTGTTTTCGTTCACTTACACCTACATTAGTATACTCTCATCGTGCTGTATACCTATGCCTCTACCATGTCTGACGATGATGAAGCTTTGCCTATAAACAGTCTGCCTGTTCCCCACCGCTTGTCATTTGTCGCTACAGCTGATTTTGACTTAGATTCTACAAGAGCCAAACTGTCTGATCTTGATAGTCAATTTCTTAGATATATCAGATCGTCGCGTGAGACTGTAGATAAAAAGACGGCACTGCAAGAGGTTTTTCTTAGCTATCAAGCCGCTTTCAATTCCTTGGCCTTAGCTTATTCCCGACTCGTGGGAAAAACTGACAGCTCGCGCGCGTGTTTCAAAGCAGTTAACGAATCTTGCACTGAAGTCCTTCGGGTATGTTCTGCTAGTGCAAAGGAGGCCTGTAGTGATGGTATCAAGGAAACTATCTCTGCCACCTCCAATTCCCGTGACGCTGTATCATATGCAGCTATTGTAAATCGTGCGTCTTCTAAAATTCGCGTTCCCAGAGGGCCTATTGTTGAAGTACCTAAGACTACTAGTTTTGTCATAGCCCCTACGGCCGCAGCAGCTAATAAATTTTCCTCATCTGTTGCAACGAAAAATGCCTTGTTTAAGGCAGTTAATCCTGCATCGCTAGCTATGAAAGTTGAGCGTGTTTCTGGGGCTCGTAATAACGCAATTCGGATCGAGGCTAGTTCGGTCAACGTTGATCGGGTACGTGCTCTTCCGGCGCTTGCTCAGGCTGGTCTCGAGGTCAGAGAGGACTCCAAATTGAATCCTCGCTTGGTGGTCCATGGAATTCCTGCGGACATGAGTAAAGATGAAATTCGATCTGATTTTGTAGCACTGAATCTTGGCGGCGTTGATAATCCTGAAGTTGAGGTCATCTATCGCTTTCCGGGGAAGGAAGGTCGTACCCGCACAAGTTGTGTCATTGAGGTGCCTCCCCAGGTACGTAAGAGCTTGCGTAATACTCCTAATCCCCGCATCTATCTCAGATTTTCAGCCTGCCGTTTTGAGGATCACGTTGTTGTCCGGCAATGTTTTAAATGTCTCGCCTTTGGTCACTTGGCTAAGGATTGCAAAAGTGCCTCTCATTGTGGTCACTGCTCCGGGTCACATGAGCTGAAGAACTGCCCGAAGAGAGGTGATGCACCTTGCTGCTTCAATTGTACTGCAGCTAAGGTGCAAGACACCTCGCACTCCGCCTTGGACGGCAAGAAGTGCACCATACTCAGTAGGCGTCTAACTGACAAGGTGCGTAACATTAACTATGGATAGAATCTTGTCTGATTCGCATGACAAGCTTAACATTTGTCACGTTAATTGTCAATCCCTTGTTGCCCATCTGGATGAATTTCGTGTCTTCTTTAATAATTCTAACTACCATGTTATTTGCATGTCGGAAACTTGGCTGAAACCTGCTGTCTCGGATGACTTTGTTCAACTTCCTGGCTATCAACTTCTTCGGTGTGACAGAGTCGGACGCGGCGGCGGCGGCGTGGGCATCTTTGTCCACAACTCACTTCCTGTTCGCGTACTGGAATCTTCTGGTGGCACCTATTTGCATAAACCTGAGTACATCCTCGTGGAGATATCACCGGTAAGCTCATCGAAGCTACTGCTTGCTTCTGTTTATCGTCCTCCACACATTGGTCATCTGGATGAATTCATGAGCCGTCTCCTAGTCCTTTCTCCATCTTACTCTAATCTCGCAATTTTGGGTGACTTCAATACGGATATGAACGGTAACACCTTTGACAAACATCATTTGCAGGGCTTCATCGATTCGTCTAACTTCTATCTAGTTCCTTATCAGCCTACTCACAACCTTCGTGATTCTTCTACTTGGTTGGATCTCTGTATAGTTGATGATCCCCACAAAGTGATGGATCACGGTCAGCATGATGTCCCTTTTTTATCGGCACACGATCTAATTTCTGTCTCTTTCAATGTTAGAGTACAGCGTCACCAACCTCGTGCCTTTACCTGTCGCGATTTTCGTCTGTTTGATAAACGTATATTGCTGCAGAGCCTGGATGCGATTGACTGGAGTCCTTTCTACCTTGCACAATCTATCGACGATAAAGTTGAGTTTTTGAACTCTGCCACACTCGATTGCTTTGACCGTCTTGCGCCCTTTCATCTAGTGCGTCCGCGTACGCTTCCCGCGCCTTGGCTCACGCCTGAAATCAAGCTCTTAATGACACAGCGAAACAGAGCTCGTCGAGAATGGCGGAGAAACAGATCAGTGCTATTGTATGATAGGTTCAAATCCCTGCGTAACAAGGTGCAGATTGAGGTTAGAGCAGCCAAGAAAGCTTACTATCTTCAAAAACTTGGAGGTCTCAGAGATCATAGAACGGTCTGGAATGAATTACGTCGCTTAGGACTCGTTCGATCGCGTACTTCCAATCTCCCTCTTGCGGTACCTGCCGATGCTTTGAACGCTCACTTCGCTTGCGCTGGCGGCGATGATCGCGATGCCTCCTCTTCCTCTTCCTCTTCCTTGGAGCGTTGGTTCCTGGGTGAGGTTAATTATGATGATTCGAAGTTCTACTTTGAAAATATCTCCTTAGATATTTTGGCTAAATCTCTCCTTTATTCTAAATCAGGATCTGTAGGTACTGATGGTCTCTCCTCGGTCCTCATTAGGCTTGCCCTACCTTCGTTACTTCCGCATATTCTCCATCTTTTTTCTTCCTCCCTTGCTTCAGGTTCTTTTCCTGAGCTGTGGAAGTCAGCACTTGTCTGCCCTCTCCCCAAAATCAAGTCACCTGTGAACTTGAATGATTATCGCCCTATTTCTATCCTGTGTTCGCTAGCTAAGTCTTTAGAAAGAATCGTTGCTGATCAGGTTATGCGCTTCCTCGAGAGACGGAATCTTCTGGACCCTCATCAGTCTGCATACAGAAGAGGACATAGTACCCACACGGCGCTTATCCGTGTCATTGATGATGTGAGACATGCCATGGACACCCGCAAGGTGTCTATCATGGTTTTCTTTGACTTTTCTAAGGCCTTCGATCGGGTCCGTCATGGATTGCTTATCGACAAGCTCAGGCTTCTCGGGTTCTCTAACGCTGCACTACGTTGGTTTTGTACTTATCTCTGCTGTCGCAAACAGGCCTTGAGACCTGGTGATGGCTCCACGACCTCGTGGCGGCCTGTCATCAATGGCGTTCCACAAGGCTCTGTCCTTGGTCCATTATTGTTTACGTTGTATATGCTTGATCTTAAAGACTGTCTTAGGTACTCCAGCAGGAATCTTTACGCGGATGACTTGGTGATCTATCATCACTGCTACCCTCATGAGCTCGCCGAGGGCATCGCTAAGGTCAACGAGGATGTGGTTCGCATCTCCGACTGGGCCACACGGAATGGATTGCTACTGAACGGTGCGAAAACCAAGGCGATGGTACTGGGCACCCGTCGTTACATCAAGGCCATCGACTTCTCCTTCCTACCTACCATTGTGGTTGGTGCTGATGCTGTGCCTTACTCCGATCTAGTGCGACATCTCGGAGTTACTATCTCCAACACTCTGTCCTGGAGTGCCCATGTGGCGAATGTCACCAAGAAGATTAACGCAACACTGTACCAGCTAAAACTCTGCCGAAGTCTGCTCCCCTGTGCCTTGCGGGAACGTCTCATTTCCTCCATGATCTTCCCGCACATCGACTACTGCTGTACGATATATCTGGATCTTACCGACGGACTTAACCTGCAGCTTCAGAGAGCGCTGAACTCCTGCGTACGATTTATATTCGACATCAGGAAAGATGCTCACATTTCGCCATACTATAGTAAACTTAAATGGCTCAAGGTTGAAGCTAGACGACAATACTTTCTTGGATGTCTGGTGTTCAATGTAATTCAGACCGGTATACCATCTCACCTGTCCGTCTTTCTGGATCGAAGACCTGTATCAAATCGCACTACGAGAGCCCCTCTCGATCTACTCCATGTGCCACCATGCAGGACCGAATTACTCATGAACTCCTTCATGTCTGCGGCTCCCCGTTTCTGGAACAGTCTTCCGCTGGAAATCCGCACTTCTTCCAGTGCTGGCATCTTCAAGAGGGCGCTATTTGATCATCTGCTCTCTTTTACTCTTCCACCTTGATTTATTCTTACATTTTACATATGCTTTTACTGTTCTGTGTGCACTGCGTACCTGGCGTAGGTTTTCTGCAGTTTCCCTCATGCCTTTCACCAAATGGAGGTACTTGCTTCAAGTCGGCTGCAGCCGCAACTTTTTGTATGCACATGTTGCTTCTTAATTTCGTAACTATCTAGCCTCTGAATCATTTTATTTGTTATCTGCTTTACTTTACTATATTTTTGTTTAATCATCATTGTTTATTTTATACTCAGCTAATTTTGTAATACTGACTGATACCTCTGTTCATTTATAATTATTTTTCTCATTGTATCTTTACTATGTTACTGCGCTTGAGGGGATACCATCCCAGAGCGCCTAATAAATGTCTCTCTCTCTCTCTCTCTCTCTACCGACCGTAGTAGCGTAGTGCTAGCACTCGAGACTGCGGAGCGGGAGGACGTGTGTTCAAATCCCCGGCCTGTCGGGGAAGACCTGAGCGGCAGCTCGCAAAAATGTAAGACGGGTCACGCCGTTCAGGCGCTGAATTGTCAGGCTGAGGATTGGAGCACTTAGTCCGGCTACACTTGGACAAGGTTTTTTCGGCAGTTTTCCCTTGTCCCTCGTGCGAATGCGAGTGTTTCTATGTCTAACTGCCACTGCTTACTCTACTACTGTACTTACTCTTAAGTTGTCCAACATTGTAATGGTCAAAATAAATAAATCTATCTATCTATCTATCTCTCTCCCTTTCTCCCTCTCTCCCTCTCTCCCTCTCTCCCTCTCTGGTGGTGACTACTTGATGTATACACGTGTAATCGTGTGCTGACTTTTTTTGCTTTTTATCGATCAATTTTTTCCGGGTGTGACTTAGTGAGCTGTTTGTAGTGATAAATAAGGGTTTTTGTAAATAGTGATCAATAAACTATAAGTGTCCGTGGTGTAATTTTACTTTATTTGCCGTTTCTAGACTATTCGGTCGTGTGACAGTTGAGAACAATCATAGACGTTGTGTTATTAGACCGGCGTGTGCCTGCCGTCAAACGTGTCTGTTTGTCGCGATAATACCTTGTTTTGCCTGGTCGATTGTTGCCTTACCTTGCCGGCTGCTAACTAATCCGATTTGCTTCCGTTGTGTGTAAGACTTTAACCCAATTACGTCATGTCTAGACCGCTTTGCGCTTTGTGTTATGCCGAAATTGAGAAGGTTGCGGATGGTGTTGCTACCAGTGCTGCCTGTAAACACAGCTATCGTGCTGTGTGTGTTAAAACTAGACTTTTACTTGGAACATCTAGGGAGGCCGGTGCTGCGGTGCGGGGTGTTTGCCCTGTATGCCGACCTGTTGCAGATCAATTAGCTGTGCTCACATCAATTAATGACAGGTTGGCTAGAATGGATGACACAGCAGGCAAGGTGGACTCGCTTGTGGCAGACCTTGAGAGCCTAAATCGGAAGTTTGACACCCTGGCAGCCGATAATACGCAGCTTAAGGATGAAGTCAGAGATGTTCGTGAGGAGCTCGAATCCGTCAAAAAGAACTTGGACGATGTTGTTGATGAGACTGCAGCAAACAAGGCGCGTCTTAAGGATATCGAGGATGAGCTTGCCAGCGGTTCCCCCTCCGGTGGACTATCCAAAACCGAGGAGGCTATGCTTCTTCGTGTTGTGTGCCGTGATATGGCGACCCAGCTCATCATCTCCGGTGTGCCTGAAACTGGGAATGCTTCCGAAGACCTGAAGCAATTTGTGCCGAAGCTTGCTAGTGCTCTGGACGTGTCTTTAGCTCCAACTGACGTAGTTACGGTGGAACGAATGGGTCGTAGGGTGGCAAAGACTTCTGGTGCAGGTGCACGAGCTATACTACTGGAGCTTACTACCAAAGCGAAATGCGACCAGCTGATCGCCGCGAAGAAACTGAAGCCTGACCTCCGTGCTCCTAGTATAGACAAGAACCTCCAGGACAGCAAGGTCTATATTAATCACCGGCAGCCGGTGCAGCTTCAGCAACTAAGGACCCGCGTGCTACAGCATTTTCAGTCTCTCCAACCAAGATCAGTCTGGATTGCGGATGCGGCTGTTTTCGTCAGAAAAGACGCTAAATCGCGGCCAATCAAAATCCTACCGTCAACGGATCTTTCGCAACTATCCATCTGACTCTTCGGCGCCGCCTTATCTCGCCCGCCTCTGCCTCTCTCACCTCCGTCGTCCTGTGATCCAGTCCTTAATGTATGTTGTCTCAATGCACAGTCTCTGCCAGCGCACATAGACGAATTTCGTGAGTTTTTCCGGCTTAATCCGTACCACCTCATTGCCGTCACTGAAACTTGGCTCAACGACCGAATAGTGGATGAACAAGTTGCTCTCCCATCCTACAGTCTTCTCCGTATCGACCGGCGTGGGCGGCATGGTGGCGGTGTTGCCCTGTTCCTGCGGAAAGAACTTAGTGCTCGGATTGTAGGATCCTCTTCTGGACTGCAGCGGGATGGGGTACCAGAATTTCTTCTGGCTGAAGTTTGGGCTGGGGCTCGTTCGAAGTTCTTGGTAGCAATTGTGTATAGGCCGCCAAAATCAGGCTTTGTGGAAATATTCGAGACGGAGCTGGTAGCACTGATGCCCCGCTACAGGCTTACCTGTGTTCTTGGGGATTTCAACGCAGATCTTCTTTCTCATACTTACGACTCGACTCACTTGAAAAACTTCTTCTCATCGCAGGGTTTATGTATTGTTCCCCTAGAGCCAACGCATCATACTCAAACTTCGCACACATGGCTGGATATCTGTGCTGTCACTGATCTTGGTCAGCTAGCCACTTGGGGCCAGTCTGCTCAGCCCTTCCTCTCCGGACACGACCTCATCTATGTCTCTATTCGGTTCTCTGTGCCTCGACGGGATCTGAGAACAATCCAATACCAGGCTTGGGACGATACTGACCAGGAAGCTGTGGCTGATGTGCTCTCTGCAGTCGATCCTTCGCTGCTGAGCCGTCAGTTGAGTGTCGACTGTAAGGTATCTGTGTTTAACAGTATCTTAGGCAATCTGGTGGAAAGGGCTGTTCCGGTACGGAAAATCGTGGTAAGGCGCCTGCCGGCGCCGTGGTTATCTTCGGAGCTGAGGTCCCTAATGCGCGATCGGGACGCGTGCTACAGATCCTTCAAACGTACGCGGTCGCCCGCGTTGCATGAGAAGTTCGCCTCGCTTCGTCGGGAAGTGAAGCGGCAACTATCGGTAGCCAAATCGGCATATATTCAGGCGAAGTTCGATGCTGTAGGCAATACGCGGCAATTTTGGTGCGAAATAGAGAAACTTGGGCTTATTAAGACGGCTAAGCATGTGGTACCAGCACACCTATCGTTAGACGAGCTTAATAACTATTTTGCGTCGGTTTCTGCTAGTGATCCGCTACCGTACTTTAGTGATGTTGCCGAATCCCTTATTGCACCTTGTAATCCTACTGAATTTAATTTCTCGTGTGTGAGTGATGCAATAGCCAGAGTAACTACACGGGCATGCGGTCCTGATTGCCTGCCTATACAGGCATATAAAGCTTTTCAACCTCTGTTGGTTCCCTTAGTCGGTTTGCTTTTCAATACCTCGCTAGAAAACGGAGTTTTTCCATCTCTTTGGAAATTCTCATTCGTATCTCCTCTACCTAAGTTACGCAGTCCGGTATCTTGTTCTGACTTTCGGCCAATTTCGCTGCTTTGTGCGATCTCCAAAGTACTGGAACGTGTGGTTTTCGATCAACTAATGCGCCACCTTGAAGCCAATAATCTCCTTAACCCTCAGCAGACTGGTTTCAGAAAGGGTATGGGGACTCAGACTGCTGTCTTGCGGCTGACGGATGACATTCGCCGAGGAGTCGATGATCGGATGGTCACTGTTGCCATCTTCTTCGACTTCTCTAAGGCATTCGATTTGGTAGACCACGTGTTGTTGCTGCGAAAGCTTAGGAATTTTGCCTTTTCTACTAATACCCTCAGATGGTTCCACTCATACCTGCAAGGCCGTCTTCAGGCGGTTCGAGACGGTGGCGGTGGCCTATCTGAGTGGCTATTCCTTCGCTCTGGCGTGCCTCAAGGCAGCGTTCTGGGTCCCCTGCTTTTCTCATTATTCGTCAATGATTTACCGCAGTGCCTGCACCACTGCATGCACCTAATGTATGCAGATGATCTTGTTATCTATCTCACATGCCGGCCTGATACACTTCGCGAGCACATACGCCTGATAAATGAGGACGTTGATAGGATCGAAAGGTGGTGTGTAGATAGCAAATTATGTCTTAATGCGAGTAAGGCCAGGGCGATGATATTTGGCAGTTCTAGGTACGTAAACAACATAGACTTCGCGTCACTTCCTACACCCCGTGTCCTTGGTGAGGCCATTGATTTCGTTTCCAGTTTTCGCTATCTGGGTGTTATCCTGGATAGTACTCTGTCGTGGACTGAGCATGTCGCGCTGATGTGTCGTAAAGCATCATGTGCACTATACCGACTTCGAAGGAATGACAATCATCTGAGCTTCGCATTGAGACGCCGCCTGATCGTCGCCCTGGTCTTCCCGCATTTTGATTACTGCGCCGCGGCGCTCACCAACTTATCGGAGGGACTGGAGAGGAAGCTTCAGATCGCTTTAAATAACTGTGTACGTTTTCTGCTGCGGCTTCCTCGCCATGTCCACATCTCTCATCATCGGCGGGGCCTAGGCTGGCTTACGCCTCAAAACCGTCGGAAATATATTATTGGTAGCTTATTTTACAAAGCTCTCTGCATGAGCGAGCCTGGGCTTCACGGTGATCAGCTCCAACTGCGGCAAAACGTCGTAATGCGTCGAGTCTTGGCTCGGACGGACACACTTTTCGTCCCTCCTGCGCGTACGGTTACTTTCCAAAAATCGTATTTAGTAACGGGAGTTCAATTCTGGAATTCTCTGCCGCTCGAAATCACCATGGCCTCTAGTTTAGTGGAGTTTCGCTCCCGTTGCTTCAGCTATCTGATGGCCGAGGAGGGTCGGGGGGTGTGACCGTCCGAGTGAGGATGTATTCTATCATATGACGCTTAACCTTAACCTTAGTCTTTATATTAATTGTACTGTCATATTGTTGTTTTGTATATCCTCCGGCCTTGCCTCTCTGTCTATACTGTTATCACTATTATTGTTATTGTTATTATTTTTATTATTATTATTATTCTATTCTACTTTAGTTTATTTTCTCTCTCACTATGTTTAATTATAATTGTTTACTAGATGTATTGTACCTAAAGAAAAACTACCATTCTGTTATGTACCTTGTCTGTGGTCCTTTGGGGGTTATAGCCCCAGGATCAAATAAATCATTCTCTCTCTCTCTCTCTCCCTCTCTCCCTCTCTCCCTCTCTCCCTCTCTCCCTCTCTCCCTCTCGTCAGTCGAGTTTGAGTTTGTAAGCACGTGCCTGTCAGCTGCTCCAGTCTTTTTGATAGTTATTCGGTTATTTTGGTGTTTTTGTGACTCGGACTTATAGCTATTTTGTGAGTGGTGGAGTGTTAATCAACTGTGGACAATAATTTTCAGTGCTTCTTGTCATTTTATCTGAGTTTTTTGGAAATCGCTTGATTTTGGACCGTTAGGTGCCTATGTTTTAAGCTCTGATAATAAGGTAGTGATTCCGCTTCGCTTTCAAACTGTATTGGTGAACTGTATTGGTGTCTTACCGGACCTTCTTATTTGCCTGTGTCTGCTGACTGACTAGACTCGTGTTGTTATTTTGGTCGGTTTTGTGGTGTGTGTAGTTTGTCATCAATATGCCCAAGCCTGTGTGTGCTCTTTGTTTTGCGTCGGTAGATAAGCCTAGCGACGGCCTTGTAACAGGTGCTAGCTGTGGACATGTCTTTCATAGTGGATGTATCAAAGTTAAATTCAGCCTCGAAACGTCGAGGGATGCTCCTAGGTGTGTACGAGACTCCTGTCCTGCTTGCCCGAGTCAAAGTGCAAGTGCAGCCGGTACCAGCAGTGAGCAGCTTGAGCTGCTTAAATCCATTAATAATAGACTTGGTGTATTGGAGTCATCTGTTGCGAAAGTGGACTCCCTTGCTAGCGATGTAGGGAGCCTGCATGCAAAAATAGACACTTTGGTGGCTGATAATGCAACTTTTAGGAATGAACTGTCCAGCGTCAAAAGCTCAGTAGCTGAAGTAAAGAAGGAAATGGCTCAAGTCGCTCAAGAAGCTGCAGTACAAGTAGCGCGGCTCAAGGTGGTTGAGGAGAAGGTTGCTGCTGGAACGTCATCGAAAGGGCTGTCTGGTGCTGATAAGGCAGTGCTGTTACGCGCAGCGTGTCGGGAGGTGTCCTGTCATCTCATTATATCTGGTGTCCCGGAAGTTACTAGCGGCGATGAAGATCTTCAAGTTTTTCTGCGAAAGTTACTTAGCACCCTGGGCGTTATACTGCTACCGCCTGATATAGAGAAAATTGAGCGCATGGGGGCAAAAAGGCGCGGAAAGAGAAGTCATGTGACCTCGACTGATGCTGGGCCGACTGCTGGGCGTGCGATCCTTCTTGCTCTGGCGTCACCTAGTAAATGCGATCGTGTCATAGAGGCCAAGAAGCTTAAGCCTGACCTTCAGACAGCTGACATTGATCCGAATTTGCCTGCTGCGAAAGTCTATATAAATCGGAGAATGCCTGTGCAGCTACTTCAGTTGAAGGACCGTGTACTACGGAGCTTTCCAACTCTCAAACCTAAGCAAGTTTGGATTGCGGATGCTGCAGTATTTATCAGAAAGGACCCTAACTCCAGGGCCATCAAAGTGATGCCGTCCACCGACTTATCTCAGCTCTCGATTTGACTTGATGTAGAACCGCCCTGCCTGTCACCGCTGCTGCGAACTGATGCCTGCTTGTCTACGTTGAATGTCTGCTGTATCAATGCGCAATCTCTTCCGGCTCACTTTGATGAGTTCAATGAGTATTTCAGACTCAATCCATAACATATTATTGCGGTGACGGAAACCTGGTTAAATGCCCGCATTGTTGATCAGCAAGTAGCTTTACCTTCTTACTCTTTAATTCGGATAGACCGGAGAGGACGGCATGGTGGGGGCGTTGCTCTCTATGTGGCCCATGGTCTGTGTGCGAAGGTGGTTGCCTCATCAGCTGACCTTAATTGCGACGGTGTCCCTGAGTTTCTCATCGCAGAAGTCTGGGGTGTGTCTCGACCTAAAATCCTCATTGCTGTTGTTTATAGGCCACCCAAGGTCGGTCACCTGAACATCTTTGAGAATGAGTTATCTGCTTTGGTACCTGGCTACAAATTCGTCTGTGTCATGGGCGACTTCAATGCTGATATAATGTCCTCTACGTATGATGCAAACCATCTGAAGGACTTTATTGCGTCGCAGGGATTGAACATCGTGCCACTGCAGCCAACGCATCATACGGGGACGTCTGATACTTGGCTGGACATCTTTGCAGTGAGTGACTTAAATTCCATCGGGGCCTGGGGCCAAAGTGCTCAGCCTTTTCTCTTGGGTCATGACCTGATCTATGTTTGTGTAAAGTACTATACTAGTGGTCGTGAACCACGCGTCATTCGTTACTGTTCATGGGATGATGCTGACACAAATGCTGCCGCGGGTGTCTTATCGACATTTGACCAAACTAGGTTTGCAGGTTTGAGCAGTGTAAATGAGCAACTTGAGCTGCTCAGCGGAGTCGTGAAGGACATTATGGAGTGTGCAGTCCCAGTTCGTGAGATCACTGTTAGACGACCGCCTGCGCCGTGGTTAACATCTAATTTAAGGGGCTTAATGAGGGAAAGAGATGCTTGTTATAGAACGTTTAAGCGCACTAAGGCCAGCAGGGTATATGATAAATACGTCGAACTGCGTAGGAAAGTAAAAAGGCACTTACTTGATGCTAGATCCGGTCATATTCAGGCTAGGTTTGATTGTGGAGGTAATAGCCGTGTGTTCTGGAGGGAGATTGACAGGCTTGGTATAACGAAGAAATCTAACACAGCAATTCCGGTCAACCTCTCTCTAGATGCATTAAACGCGTATTTTAATCCTGTCCCTTCTGTACCATCGCCAGTTTCAATACCTAGTACTGAAACTTCTGACGCTGCTACTCGTCGATGTACTGATGAGTTCTGTTTCAGTCAAACTGATGCCGTTGTGGTAGGTGATGCGTTGACAAGGGTGGTTACGCGTGCGTGTGGCCCAGATGGAATGCCCATTCAAACCTTCAAAGCGTTCAAATCATTGTTATTGCCGCTAATAGTTATATTCATCAACACGTCGCTGGGTAGCGGAGTCTTTCCAGCCAACTGGAAGTCCTCCTTTGTAACCCCGGTGCCTAAGGTGCGTAACCCTGAAACGTATGCTGACTTCCGCCCTATCTCATTGTTATGTGCTCTCTCTAAAGTGCTTGAGCGGATAGTGTACGACCAACTCACGTGCTTCCTTACGAGTAATAGTCTACTTGACCCACGGCAAACCGGGTTCCGCGAGGGTATGGGGACCCAGACTGCTGTTTTGCGGCTTACGGATGACTGCCGTCTTGCAATAGATGAGCGCATGGTCACCGTGTGTGTCTTTTTCGATTTCTCGAAGGCATTTGATACGGTGGACCATAAGCTGTTGATGCGCAAATTATGTAATTTCGGGGTTACAGGGGTTAGAGCTGAGTGGATTAACTCATATCTAAGTGGCCGGACTCAAGCTGTGCGGGTGTCGGGAGGGGATATGTCGGGTTGGCTTCCTCGGCACATGGGGGTTCCTCAGGGCAGCGTTCTGGGTCCTCTTCTCTTTTCGTTATTTATAGATGACTTGCCTAACTGCTTACGCCACTGTTCACACCTGCTCTACGCTGATGATATGGTGATTTACTATAAATGCTTACCGGACGCTTATGTTGAGGCTCTGCAGCTTGTGAATGACGACATTGAGAGAGTGGCAAAGTGGTGCCTATGTAACAACTTGATGCTGAATGCTGGAAAGACCAAGGCGCTTGTGGTGGGTAGTGCAAGATATGTAAACATCTTAAGTAATCAGTTGCTTCCTAATCTTGTTCTGTATGGGGAGTCGATTGAGTTGGTTTCTTCCTTTCGATATCTTGGGGCTGTTCTGGATAGCACGTTGTCGTGGGCTGAGCATATCTCTCAGGTATGCAGGAGATCTGCAAGCAGTTTATATCGCATTAGATTGGTCGGTCATCGTCTGAGTCAAACGCTAAAACGCCGCCTCGTAGTCGCTTTGGTCTTTCCGCATTTTGACTACTGCGCCGCCGCACTTACCAACTTGTCCGGGGGTCTTGAGAGGAAGCTGTTGGTTTCAGTTAATAACTGTGTTCGGTTCTTACTGCACTTGCCTCGCACTGCTCACATATCTAACCACAGACGTAGCCTTGGCTGGCTTGAGCCACGCAATCGGCGGCGCTTCTTTTTGGGGTGTCTGTTTTACAAAGCTCTGTGCTTAGGCATGCCAAACCTATTTGCTGACCAGCTGCGCCTCCACCCGGTTGTGAATCGACGTCGGAATTTGTTACGGACGGACTCGCTTCGCCCTCCTCTAGTACGCACCGCGACATATCAGAATTCGTTCATAGTCTCGGGTATACAATTCTGGAATTCCTTGCCGCCTGAAATTACAACTGCTTCGACCTTGCCGATATTTCGCACTCGATGCTTTCGGCATTTACTGCTGGAAGAGGAGCGGGAAGCGGGTCCCTCTGCTGTGTAGAAATATATTCTGCTTTACCTCGTTCATGTTACTATATTATTATATTATTGCGTTATCAGTTGTTCATTGTTTTTATAGATAATTTATCATCGTGTTATTACTTAATTAATTTGAATCAATTTGTTTTACTCGAGTCGCTAAGCATGTAGTGGTTACCTTGCCTTATCTTATCTTATTTTGTTCTATTTTATTTTATTCTATTTTACTTTATTTTTACTTGATGCTTTCCATTCTTTCGATTACTTTATTTTTATTTTATTTTTGCTGTAAGGCGTATTGCTATTATATATTACTTGATAAGGTCTATTGTTAACTATCTGCATTGTGTATAATCTGCTTTGATATTATGTATATGTCTGTGGTCCTTAAGGAGATACTCCAGGATCAATAAAATATTCTTTCTCTCTCTCTCTCTCTCTCTCTCCCTCTCTCTCTCTCTCCCTCTCTCCCTCTCTCCCTCTCTCCCTCTCTCCCTCTCTCCCTCTCTCCCTCTCTCCCTCTCTCTCTCCCTGATCTATTAACAGATAAGCCTAAGTAGTAGTTACAAACTGACTTCTGTTGAATTGTGCTGGCCTTTTGGGAAATTATGTGCAAATAAGTGCGAGTGTCTGTACAGTACAATAATAGCAATTGACGTTCAAGTTGCAATTTTTGAGTGGCTGGGTTAAGAATTCGCTCATGAACGCTACTATAGTCTAGTTGTACATACATACATCGACTTCGTGAACTTGCCAGGTGTGTTCTCAATCAACGCGAAAATATTATTTTTCTTATTATTCTTTCTCTCTCCCTCTCTCCCTCTCTCCCTCTCTCCCTCTCCAGAGCCACTCCTCTAATGGAGAGGCTCTGCTGTCTGTCACGTTATCAGTCGCTCCTTGTATTTCTCTATTTTACACTATATCTTGGTGGGCTTAACTCCTCTGATCGTACTCCTGTGGTGGGTGAGTGGTACTTCTTGGTCCAGGATATCACGGTAGGCTTTTGTCTTCACTGGTTAGTTACTTTTTCCGTATTTTCTGAGTCATCTAACGGCTCATAAGCGCTTGATTATTCTCTTAGCATCTGTCTCCGTGCGCACGTTTGATGCGCGCGTCTAACTCTATTATTGTTTTCGTTTACTTACACCTACATTAGTATACTCTCATCGTGCTGTATACCTATGCCTCTACCATGTCTGACGATGATGAAGCTTTGCCTATAAACAGTCTGCCTGTTCCCCACCGCTTGTCATTTGTCGCTACAGCTGATTTTGACTTGGATTCTACAAGAGCCAAACTGTCTGATCTTGATAGTCAATTTCTTAGATATATCAGATCGTCGCGTGAGACTGTAGATAAAAAGACGGCACTGCAAGAGGTTTTTCTTAGCTATCAAGCCGCATTCAATTCCTTGGCCTTAGCTTATTCCCGACTCGTGGGAAAAACTGACAGCTCGCGCGCATGTTTCAAAGCAGTTAACGAATCTTGCACTGAAGTCCTTCGGGTATGTTCTGCTAGTGCAAAGGAGGCCTGTAGTGATGGTATCAAGGAAACTATCTCTGCCACCTCCAATTCCCGTGACGCTGTATCATATGCAGCTATTGTAAATCGTGCGTCTTCTAGAATTCGCGTTCCCAGAGGGCCTATTGTTGAAGTACCTAAGACTACTAGTTTTGTCATAGCCCCTACGGCTGCAGCAGCTAATAAATTTTCCTCATCTGTTGCAACGAAAAATGCCTTGTTTAAGGCAGTTAATCCTGCATCGCTAGCTATGAAGGTTGAGCGTGTTTCTGGGGCTCGTAATAACGCAATTCGGATCGAGGCTAGTTCGGTCAACGTTGATCGGGTACGTGCTCTTCCGGCGCTTGCTCAGGCTGGTCTCGAGGTCAGAGAGGACTCCAAATTGAATCCTCGCTTGGTGGTCCATGGAATTCCTGCGGACATGAGTAAAGATGAAATTCGATCTGATTTTGTGGCACTGAATCTTGGTGGCGTTGATAATCCTGAAGTTGAGGTCATCTATCGCTTTCCGGGGAAGGAAGGTCGTACCCGCACAAGTTGTGTCATTGAGGTGCCTCCCCAGGTACGTAAGAGCTTGCGTAATACTCCTAATCCCCGCATCTATCTCAGATTTTCAGCCTGCCGTTTTGAGGATCACGTTGTTGTCCGGCAATGTTTTAAATGTCTCGCCTTTGGTCACTTGGCTAAGGATTGCAAAAGTGCCTCTCATTGTGGTCACTGCTCCGGGTCACATGAGCTGAAGAACTGCCCGAAGAGAGGTGATGCACCTTGCTGCTTCAATTGTACTGCAGCTAAGGTGCAAGACACCTCGCACTCTGCCTTGGACGGAAAGAAGTGCACCATACTCAGTAGGCGTCTAACTGACAAGGTGCGTAACATTAACTATGGATAGAATCTTGTCTGATTCGCATGACAAGCTTAACATTTGTCACGTTAATTGTCAATCCCTTGTTGCCCATCTGGATGAATTTCGTGTCTTCTTTAATAATTCTAACTACCATGTTATTTGCATGTCGGAAACTTGGCTGAAACCTGCTGTCTCGGATGACTTTGTTCAACTTCCTGGCTATCAACTTCTTCGGTGTGACAGAGTCGGGCGCGGCGGCGGCGGCGTGGGCATCTTTGTCCACAACTCACTTCCTGTTCGCGTACTGGAATCTTCTGGTGGCACCTATTTGCATAAACCTGAGTACATCCTCGTGGAGATATCACCGGTAAGCTCATCGAAGCTACTGCTTGCTTCTGTTTATCGTCCTCCACACATTGGTCATCTGGATGAATTCATGAGCCGTCTCCTAGTCCTTTCTCCATCTTACTCTAATCTCGCAATTTTGGGTGATTTCAATACGGATATGAACGGTAACACCTTTGACAAACATCATTTGCAGGGCTTCATCGATTCGTCTAACTTCTATCTAGTTCCTTATCAGCCTACTCACAACCTTCGTGATTCTTCTACTTGGTTGGATCTCTGTATAGTTGATGATCCTCACAAAGTGGTGGATCACGGTCAGCATGATGTCCCTTTTTTATCGGCACACGATCTAATTTTTGTCTCTTTCAATGTTAGAGTACAGCGTCACCAACCTCGTGCCTTTACCTGTCGCGATTTTCGTCTGTTTGATAAACGTATATTGCTGCAGAGTCTGGATGCGATTGACTGGAGTCCTTTCTACCTTGCACAATCTATCGACGATAAAGTTGAGTTTTTGAACTCTGCCACACTCGATTGCTTTGACCGTCTTGCGCCCTTTCATCTAGTGCGTCCGCGTACGCTTCCCGCGCCTTGGCTCACGCCTGAAATCAAGCTCTTAATGACACAGCGAAACAGAGCTCGTCGAGAATGGCGGAGAAACAGATCAGTGCTATTGTATGATAGGTTCAAATCCCTGCGTAACAAGGTGCAGATTGAGGTTAGAGCAGCCAAGAAAGCTTACTATCTTCAAAAACTTGGAGGTCTCAGAGATCATAGAGCGGTCTGGAATGAATTACGTCGCTTAGGACTCGTTCGATCGCGTACTTCCAATCTCCCTCTTGCGGTACCTGCCGAAGCTTTGAACGCTCACTTCGCTTGCGCTGGCGGCGATGATCGCGATGCCTCCTCTTCCTCTTCCTCTTCCTTGGAGCGTTGGTTCATGGGTGAGGTTAATTATGATGATTCGAAGTTCTACTTTGAAAATATCTCCTTAGATATTTTGGCTAAATCTCTCCTTCATTCTAAATCAGGATCTGTAGGTACTGATGGTCTCTCCTCGGTCCTCATTAGGCTTGCCCTACCCTCGTTACTTCCGCATATTCTCCATATTTTTTCTTCCTCCCTTGCTGCAGGTTCCTTTCCCGAGCTGTGGAAGTCAGCACTTGTCTGCCCTCTCCCCAGAATCAAGTCACCTGTAAACTTCAATGATTATCGCCCTATTTCTATCCTGTGTTCGCTAGCTAAGTCTTTAGAAAGAATCGTTGCTGATCAGGTTATGCGCTTCCTCGAGAGACGGAATCTTCTGGACCCTCATCAGTCTGCATACAGAAGAGGACATAGTACCCACACGGCGCTTATCCGTGTCATTGATGATGTGAGACATGCCATGGACACCCGCAAGGTGTCTATCATGGTTTTCTTTGACTTTTCTAAGGCCTTCGATCGGGTCCGTCATGGATTGCTTATCGACAAGCTCAGGCTTCTCGGGTTCTCTAACGCTGCACTACGTTGGTTTTGTACTTATCTCTGCTGTCGCAAACAGGCCTTGAGACCTGGTGATGGCTCCACGACCTCGTGGCGGCCTGTCATCAATGGCGTTCCACAAGGCTCTGTCCTTGGTCCATTATTGTTTACGTTGTATATGCTTGATCTTAAAGACTGTCTTAGGTACTCCAGCAGGAATCTTTACGCGGATGACTTGGTGATCTATCATCACTGCTACCCTCATGAGCTCGCCGAGGGCATCGCTAAGGTCAACGAGGATGTGGTTCGCATCTCCGACTGGGCCACACGGAATGGATTGCTACTGAACGGTGCGAAAACCAAGGCGATGGTATTGGGCACCCGTCGTTACATCAAGGCCATCGACTTCTCCTTCCTACCTACCATTGTGGTTGGTGCTGATGCTGTGCCTTACTCCGATCTAGTGCGACATCTCGGACTTACTATCTCCAACACTCTGTCCTGGAGTGCCCATGTGGCGAATGTCACCAAGAAGATTAACGCAACACTGTACCAACCCAAACTCTGCCGAAGTCTGCTCCCCTGTGCCTTGCGGGAACGTCTCATTTCCTCCATGATCTTCCCGCACATCGACTACTGCTGTACGATATATCTGGATCTTACCGACGGACTTAACCTGCAGCTTCAGAGAGCGCTGAACTCCTGCGTACGATTTATATTCGACATCAGGAAAGATGCTCACATTTCGCCATACTATAGTAAACTTAAATGGCTCAAGGTTGAAGCTAGACGACAATACTTTCTTGGATGTCTGGTGTTCAATGTAATTCAGACCGGTATACCATCTCACCTGTCCGTCTTTCTGGATCGAAGACCTGTATCAAATCGCACTACGAGAGCCCCTCTCGATCTACTCCATGTGCCACCATGCAGGACCGAATTACTCATGAACTCCTTCATGTCTGCGGCTCCCCGTTTCTGGAACAGTCTTCCGCTGGAAATCCGCACTTCTTCCAGTGCTGGCATCTTCAAGAGGGCGCTATTTGATCATCTGCTCTCTTTTACTCTTCCACCTTGATTTATTCTTACATTTTACATATGCTTTTACTGTTCTGTGTGCACTGCGTACCTGGCGTAGATTTTCTGCAGTTTTCCTCATGCCTTTCACCAAATGGAGGTACTTGCTTCGAGTCGGCTGCAGCCGCAACTTTTTGTATGCACATGTTGCTTCTTAATTTCGTAACTATCTAGCCTCTGAATCATTTTATTTGTTATCTGCTTTACTTTACTTTATTTTTGTTCAATCATCATTGTTCATTTTATACTCAGCTGATTCTGCAATACTGACTGATACCTCTGTTTATTTATAATTATTTTTCCTATTGTATCTTTACTATGTTACTGCGCTTGAGGGGATACCATCCCAGAGCGCCTAATAAATGTCTCTCTCTCTCTCTCTCTCTCTCCCTCTCTCCCGCTCTCCCTCTCTCCCTCTCTCTCTCTCTCTCTTCTTCTGAGAGGAGGTCTCTCCGGAGGGAGCGTTCGTTTTGTGTATTTTGTTGGTGTATAATAGTGTATAATAACTCGAAACCTGGTTCATCAACTAACTCCAGCCTGTAATTCTTCGCATAAATGAAGGTAGGTGCCTTCCTGCCATAATTCTATTGCCGCTTAACTTATATCTTGCGGACTAACTTTTCTAACCTAAAAGTCATACCTCTCGTTACTAAGCAATTAGGCGGCATTTCTTTGGTCTCTTTATCTAGTCAGTGGTGACATCTGCCGGTGTCATTAATTGTCAACTCAAATTATCGACTGATAGACAGATCGATAAAATAGACTTTCCTATTGACACGTTGATCTTTCGTCCTCACTGATCGATAAGTGTCAACCGATACATTACCCTTCGGGGTAAGTGAGGTCATTTTTCAGTAATGGCAGCATCGCGACAATTGAGGTCGAACAGCTGTAGCAGTGCTGCGGCGGCAACAATAGGCTCACCGCTTGGCGGCAGGTTAGATTCTCATCCCGATTTAGACGATTCCAGATTCGCCAGTCTACACGGTTCAGAGAGTGGTCTTCCTCTTTCGGTAGCGAAGGTCAAGGAGCTGCGTATGCAGATGAGTGTTCATGACGGAACATTCACGCGCTTGGCCAAATCTTCTAAGTTATCGTCGGAAGATAAGCAGGTCCTTAATCAGGCTGCTATCGATTATCAAACAGCCTTTAACTTGGTGTGCTCGGCCTATGCAAAGGTAGCCTCTTCCAATGCTGCTGCAGAGGATTGTAAGCGGGCAGTTTTGAAGGCATGTGAAGCCATAACTAGGTCATGTGTAGATAGTGTCAAGTCAGCTGTCAAGCGTCATGTCCCGACAATGATGAAGGAGAGTCTTCCAGATCTTACGGCCATGGTTAGAGAAAATCTTCCTGAGGCAAGTACAGGCAAGCCTAGCGGTGCCAAATCGTTCTCGGACGCGCTCAAGGCTCCAGGTCCCAAAGTTCACGTCCCCAAGGGACCTACGGTAAGGGTGCAGGACACTCAGACTTTTGTTTTAGCTCCGACGACCGCCTCTACGGAGAGGTATCCAAATTACGAGAAGGCCAGGGATGCAGCTATTGGGCTGCTCAGAAACTCCCAGATGAAGCTCCGCATCGAAAATATTAGGAGCGCTGGCAAAAATAATGTCCGTATTGAAGCTAGATCGGTAGACTTAGAACAGGTGAAGGCTCTTCCGGCTCTTGCCGCTGCAGGCCTAGAAGTGAAGGAAGACCGCAAATTTAATCCAAGGCTAGTTCTTCATGGCATTCCGGTAGGTTTCAGCAGTGAGGACATTTTAACTGATCTTGTGAGCCTGAACCTTGAAGGCAAACAAGACGCGGCACTCAGAGTCGTCTATATTTTTCCACCCAAAGAAAGGAGGGCCTATACTAGCTGTATCATCGAAGTATCCCACAGCACTTGGGCTTCCTTAAAGTCCGAAAAGCGTATCTATATAGGTCATTCGGTATGCAGATTTGATGATCACGTCAGAGTACTCCAATGTTTTAAATGTCTATCCTTCGGGCATCTCGCGAAAGATTGTAAGTCACAAGCCCATTGTAGCCACTGTGCCGGGGAGCATGAAACTAAATCCTGTCCTACTAAGAACGATGTAGCTATGCATCCTAAATGCTTCAACTGCCAAAGAGCAAAATTTGCGGACGTTAAGCACTCTGCCCTCGATGGCAAAAAATGTCCTCTGCTGGCAAATAAATTGAAGGACAAGATTAGTAGAACTAACTATGGCTAGCAGTGCAGCAGTCGATCCAATCTTCCATCACTTGAAAATCGGTCATGTTAACTGTCAAAATATTCTGGCAGCAAATCACTTCGTAGAATTTAAACAATATTTCGTGAACTCTGACTATCATGTAATCTGCATGTCAGAGACCTGGCTAACTCCCGAAATAACTGATAGTTTTGTCGAACTCGAGGGATACAATCTATATAGATGTGATAGAACTGGTAAAAAAGGGGGAGGAGTAGGTTTTTATGTTAAGCGCAATATTCAGACGCGCATACTTCTTGACTCGCAAGGAGAATACTGTGCCAAGCCGGAGTTCATCATCGCGGAAATAACCACCTCTAAAACTGAGAAATTACTTCTCAGTGTAGTCTATCGCCCGCCTGACACGGCATACCTGTCTGACTTCGAGAACTCTTTTCTGCAACTCTTCGTGCATTACCCTCATCACGTTATCATCGGTGATCTCAACCTCGACCTTAGGCCACTTGCATACGACAGCGATAAAATGTGCGATCGACTCTTGAACTTCATAGACAGCTCTAACCTCCACCTTGTTCCGTACGAGCCGACACACAATCTCAAGTCCAGTGCGACGTGGATTGACCACTGTATTGTCGACAGTCCTGATGTATTAGTTGCATCGGGGCAGCGGGATGTATCTTTCCTCTCCGCGCATGACCTCATTTTCATGGTACTCGACGTAGGTGTAGGGGTAGAATCGAGTGAGATTTCCTACAGAAATTTCAGAAATTTTTCAATTGATAACTTCCTAGAGGATCTCAGTAGCGTTGCCTGGAACCCCCTGTTCCGTAGTGATAACATTGACTCGAAAGTCGAATACATGAACCTCGTTGTGACCGCCTGTCTGGATAGACATGCCCCCCTCGTTCGGGCTTCAACCAAACCGAACAGAAATCCTGCGCCATGGCTCACAGCAGAAATAAGGGCTCTCATGAACGAGCGAAACCTGGCGCGTCGAGTCTGGAGGAGAAAGAGATGCCCTACCCTACACGACCGGTTCAAACATCTTCGGAACTTGGTCAGGGCCAAAATTAACACGGCTAGGAATAAGTATTACACAACGACTCTAGGCACCCTGAACTCTCACTCGGAAGCATGGACTAAGCTCCGGCGACTAGGACTAGTCAAATCCAAATCCTCTGTGCATAGCTTGGTACTATCTATCTCAGAGCTAAATGAGCACTTTGCGTCTTCAGGCTCCACACAGGTTGGTTCTGGTTGTCAGCCGGTTCCGGCAACACTCTGTCAACCGTCCGAGGAAGCATTCGATGATGACCAGTTCCACTTTTGCAATACCGTAATCGAGAAGGTCCTCGAAGCTATCTTCCACTCTAAGTCGAATGCAATTGGACTAGATGGCATCTCAATCAATGTAATAAGGAAAGGGCTACCGGTACTCCTGCCCATCATAGAGCACTTGTTCCACTTCTCGCTCTCGCATGGGGTGTTCCCTTCACAATGGAAAAGCTCGATCATCATACCGCTACCTAAAATCAAATCTCCGATCGCTTGCAACGATTACAGACCGATTTCGATTCTGTGTGCACTTTCTGAATGTCTAGAAAAGGTAGTCGCAGATCAAATATCAGACTATCTTGAGGAACGCAATCTCTTCGATCACTGTCAATCGGCCTACAGGAGAGGTCATAGTACACATACCTCGCTCATCAGGGTCGTTGACTACTGCCGCCAAGCTATAGATAAAAGAAAGGTGGTTCTCAGGGTCTCCTTTGATTTCTCCAAAGCCTTTGACAAGGTCAATCACTCCACCCTCCTGCTGAAGTTAAAAAGGTTAAAATTTTCTCCTCTTGCCCTCAAATTCCTCCATTCGTATCTCACGGAACGTCGGCAGGCTGTCAGAGGAGCTAACGGGGTTCTCTCGGAATGGGTCAACACGACCCTGGGTGTACCGCAAGGGTCTGTTCTGGGGCCTTTGCTCTTCATTATCTATGTTTCAGACCTTTGCAATACGTTACACAACTGCAACTACAATTTCTACGCGGATAACCTGCAACTGATGATCGAATGTGAACCGGCCAACATCCTTAGTGGCATCGCAAAGGTCAATCGGGACGTGGATGCTGTCTGTGAATGGGCGACCGAAAACGGGCTGCAATTAAACGGTGGAAAAACCAGAGTGATATTGGTTGGGTCCACCAGATACATAAACTCTTTCGATTTCAACACTCTGCCGCGAATCGAAGTGCGGGGGACTGCGATTGAGTATTCCACTGAACTACGCATTCTTGGGGTCACTCTAACGAATGATCTCTCATGGAGAAGTCATATTAATAACGTCACTAGAAGGATATACAGTACTGTTTGCCAACTTCGTCACTGCCGTAAACTTTTGCCTTTACAGATTCGCATACAGCTAATATCTACTCTGGTTTTTCCACTGATCGACTACTGCTGCATCATCCACCTGGACTTGACCGACGAACTCACTTTTCTACAACAAAGAGCACTCAATTCGTTCGTTAGATTCATCTACAACGTCCGCAGGGATGAACATATGACCCCTTACTTCACTAGGCTAGGCTGGTTAAAAGTTGACGCCAGAAAGAAATATACACTTGGCTGTATGATGTTTCACGTTCTCAGGACAGGCATACCAGTATACCTAAGAGATAAGTTTAAAAGCAAAGAAGAGGCAGGAATTAAAAGCACTAGAGTCCCGTCTGAAAATATAGTCATTGAACCATGTAGGACACAGTATCTCAAAAAATCTTTTATGCACGGAGGCGCGGAATTATGGAACTCTCTGCCCTTAGCTACAAGAAACTGTGAATCTCTAGTCACGTTCAAGTACAAACTTTACAATTACGTACTAACTAGTCAGGACAAGTGATAATCGTATTATAATCTAGTCTTCCATGTGGAGTCCTTCCCAGGTTCTTTGGGCCATGGTTTTTTCCTGTGGACGGAGGGCAAATGTCAGGACTCGCTGAGGAGGCCTCCATGGCAAGTCAATTCACTACACTCGGCACTAATTGAAACTGTGATATATATATATATATATATATATATATATATATATATATATATATATATATATATATATATATATATATATATATATATATATATATATATATATATATATATATATATATATATATATATATATATATATATATATATATATATATATATATATATATATATATATATATATATATATATATATATATATATATATATATATTGTAACGTGGCAAAACGTTTGACCTCCTCCTAACCAGCCTTACGCGCGCATCTAGTCCCGCACGAGTATCGAGTACCGATTCCGCTATTCGAATTCTTACCGCCCTCGTCCACAGGAGCCATGTTGGTCACCTGGCGAGGCACGCCGCTGACCGGCAACGAGCAGCGCTCACCGGACGGGTGGCACAGGTGAGAATTACTGATAGCGGAAAAGCCGGTCAGTCCATGTTCGTCCCGCGTGTTGCGAGCCTCGTGCCAAATAAACGTGTGACGACCGTGAGCTTCCCAAGAGAGAGAGAGAGAGTGAGAGAGAGTGAGAGTGCCCTGTATTCCCTCCGTGAGAGTTCCTGGATTTTACCCTGGTGTTTCTGGACTGGTTGAACCTCGGAAGCGGTAAATACGACGACTCGGCGGATTTGACGAACACGTGTGGCTGACTGAGTGCAGTCAACGTAAGAGTACCGTGCCGAAACCGTCGCCGATCGAGGTAAGATCTGTCCGGTTACCCATAAAACCCTAGTCCCGGTCCCTAATACCCTATACAACCCCCGTGAGTTCCCTAAAACATCCCTAAAACCTCGAGAGCGAGTCCCTGACCGTTGCGAGAGTTTTCAAACAAGTCCCGTACCCCACGTGGTCCGCGCACTGCGTGTTAGTGTGCCGGTTTCGTCCCCGCTGCGCACCTAACGTCTCGCGAGTCCCGGCCGCCATCTTGTCGAGTCGTCTGCTGTCACGCGTCGCAGTAGTCTGCAGCGAGGCAGAGGCTCAGGCAATTCCCCAAGTGTCGTGCGAGAGTGTACCGACCCCCCACTCCCTTCCCCGCCACAGCTGTTCGGCAGCGGAGTCTCTCGCCGCTTACGCGGTGTGGTCTCCGTTCAACGAGAGCGTGAGCGAGGGAAGTATACCTGATCCCGAGCGTGTGAGAGAGAGAGTGTGAGAGTGAGCTACTCACTAATATAGTGTTGAATCTTTATTCTTTTGATTATTTATCATTAATTATTTATTTGCTATTGTTAATTAGTAGAGTAGAGTCACGTTATATTATATTATCTTTTTGTATCCTAGACGCCAGGTAGCGGGCGGTAATTCGCGACCTTTTTCTTTTTTTCTTTTTTTTAATAAACATTTTAGTTAAACATATTTTTCTCGTATCGGTGTCTTCATTCATCGCCCCCACCATATCCCTCTACCGATCCCTAGAGTTAGTCCCGAGCGAGAGAGCGAGAGAGAGGACTTCATCCCCGAAGTCTGGCGCCCAGCAACCACCCCTAATCTACGTTGGAGCCAGGTTTGTTTTCGGATTTATTTTCCTGGGTCACCCGAGCTCGGGAAATTGCCGTTACAATATATATATATATATATATATATATATATATATATATATATATATATATATATATATATATATATAATACTAAGTCTTCTACTAGTCATTGCTCCTTAATGTTTTCATTTGTATCTTTTCATAGTTATTTATCTATATTTTTACTCTTATTATACTCATTGTTACTATTGTCATTATTATTAGTATTGTTTTTATATTTTTATTTTTATCATGATTTTCATTTTTATTCTTATTATACACCATCACGATTATGATACCGCTACCATACTGTATATAATGCCTAAGCACAATCTTTGATACATTGTACTTATCACAGCCAGCGCTTGAGGGGACTCGTCCCAGGGCGCTCAACAAATAAATCAATCAATCAATCAATCCCTCTCTCCCTCTCTCCCTCTCTCCCTCTCTCCCTCTCTCCCTCTCTCCCTCTCTCCCTCTCTCCCTCTCTCCCTCTCTCCCTCTCTCCCTCTCTCCCTCTCTCCCTCTCTCCCTCTCTCCCTCTCTCCCTCTCTCCCTCTCTCCCTCTCTCCCTCTCTCCCTCTCTCCCTCTCTCCCTCTCTCCCTCTCTCCCTCTCTCCCTCTCTCTCCATCTGGTCTCTATCTGTGGCTTCTGGGTTGTGTGGCTGGCTCGCGGTCCTCGCTTTTTGTCTTTCTGTCTTTTCTGGCTTTCCTTTAAACTGCGGTGTCCGGCGAGTTGCCACATGGTCGAGGTGCTGGACTTTTTACTATACATATAATAAAGTTGGTGTTGTGCATTACTATTTTGTTGCGTGTAATAACTGGCTTAGTTTTGGTAGCTCTCTACGTTGTCATAGACTCTATTGTGTTATAGAACCTGTGCGCGACCGTCTCGTGTTCTATTTTCATGTAACGCGGTAATCCGTTGTGTATTTCGGCAGGCCTTTAAATTCTTATTGTGGTGGCTTATCCGACCGAAGTGACGTCCGTGTAATTTGTACGTCTAGCTATCCTCTTGTCCAAATTACTTGGCTTGTGTCACATTCTGCGGTAATCGGTACGTCATGCCGAAACCTATATGCGCGCTTTGTTATACTGACATTGACAAGTCCGGTGATGTGGTTGCTACTAAAGCGCCGTGTGGGCACAGCTTTCATTCTTGGTGCCTGGAAACTATGCTTCTCCTTGCTTCTCGCAGTGAAGCTGCTGGTGCTGTGAACAGAAACTGTCCTGTGTGTGCCTCCGGGGACAAGCACTTGGCGATACTTGCGGCAATGAACGAGAAGCTTGCGAAGCTGGACAAGTTGGATAAGCTTAACGAAACAATTGAAAAGGTGGATAACCTCGCTGCGGAGGTTGGAGCTATTGGCGTCAAGATAGACGCTCTGGCGTCGGATAACGTCAAGCTAAAGGAGGACATTTCTGCAGTTACGGTTGCTACTCTGGAGATCAAGGAAGACCTGGCTAAAACCAAGAAGGATGTGGAGTTCCAGGACACCAGACTACACGCTGTAGAGCAGCGGCTTACTGCTGGATCCACGGCTGGCGGACTATCAATTTCAAATGAGTCTCTGGTGCTTCGCGCCTTATGTCAGGGCTGTGTTGCTCAACTATTTGTCACTGACGTGCCTGAGGCCGCTACGGATAGCGAAGACCTTGTGGAATTGGTGACTAAGATCGCGGACGCTCTTGACGTGCCGTTGGTGGCTTCTGATATTGTTCGAGTGGAGCGCATGGGTAGGAAGCAGCCTGGCACCAATAACAATAACAATAATAAGAAACGGGCCTCCATGTCCGCGGCCGACGTTCGTATCAGGACGCGAGCCATTCTCCTGGAGCTGGCCACAAAGTCTAAGTGCGATCAGTTTATAGCATACAAAAAGATTAAGGGAGCTCTGCCTGCCGCGGATGTCGGTACTGGGTTCCAAGATTGCACCATCAACATCAATCGCCGGCAACCTCCAGAACTCGTCAATCTGCGTGCGAAAGTGCTAAGGGAGTTTCCAGCGGTGGGTCCGAAGTCCGTCTGGATTTCGGATGCTGCTGTTTCGTTAAGGAAGGATGCCGCCTCTAAAACTCTTCGTATATTACCGTCTACTGATCTATCCCAGCTCAGCTTATGATTTGACTTTCATATAATAGCACCGAAGGAGTAGGAAGGGGACCCGTCTCGCCTCGCTCAGTGCTGTACGCTCGTGGCTTTGCGAGTCTATCATCTCATGATTGCAGCTATGTTAGGCACTTTTTTTTTTTTTTTTGTGTGACGGTAGTGACGGGTGACTGAATTTATAATTCGATGGCATAGACCTGCTTCGGTGCAATCCAATCTAATATCCGCTTTTGCTCGCTGCACCTTTGATATTGATATTATTTGCATTCTCTTTGATGTTTACTTATTAGCTATATATTCTATTGTTTTACTTACTTTATTTCTTAATCTTTATGTATTTCCTAATTCTTTACTTTATTTATTAATTTAATTTTATTTTTTCCCTTTACTCGTTATGATTCTGTATGAAGCCTGCGGCCTCAGGGAGCTGTGCTCCAAGGCCGAATAAATATCGCTCTATCTCTATCTCTATCTCTCTCCCTCTCTCCCTCTCTCCCTCTCTCCCTCTCTCCCTCTCTCCCTCTCTCCCTCTCTCCCTCTCTCCCTCTCTCCCTCTCTCCCTCTCTCCCTCTCTCCCTCTCTCTCTAGAAGCAGCTGCTGAAGTGATCTCTTCGTTCGATCCATCGTTGCTCTCGAGTCAGCCGAGTATCGACTGCAAATTAGCTGTATTTAATTGTTTTGTGCGTGATGTGTTGGACTGTGCGGTTCCGCTGCGTGAAGTTTCGGTAAAGCGCCCGCCTGCGCCGTGGCTGTCTTCCGAGTTACGTGAATTGAAGCGGGATAGAGATGCCCGTTACCGTGCGGCCAAACGTGCGGGCTCACAGCGTCTATTCGCCGAGTACGTGCGTCTTCGTCGGGACTTTAAAAACAAGCTGGAGGCTGCCAAATCCAGTTATCTGCAGTCGAGGTTTAATGCAGCTGGCAACTCACGTAGTTTCTGGGGCGAAATAGATAAGCTGGGGATTACGCGCGCTGCTAGATATGAGTTGCCGGGTCACCTGTCTTTACAGTCGCTAAACGAGCAGTTTACATCAGTCGCCTGTGGTGTCCCGCTCCCAGTTTTTACACAGTGTCTTAATGATATAAATAACGTCAACCGCTGTTGTTCTGTGCAGACCGAGGGTGGTTTCATATTCAAACATGTCGTTGAAGGGGATGTGGGAAATGCTCTCGAGCGTGTAAAAACGCGGGCGCAGGGTCCGGATTACTTGCCAATTCAAGCCTACAAGGCGGTATGCGCAGTTATGCTCCCTCTAATCGTAAAAATTTTCAATTCGTCACTTGCGGATGGCGTTTTTCCGTCCTTATGGAAATTTTCGTTCGTGTGCCCGCTGCCGAAGGTCCGTACTCCACTTGCGTGCTCAAATTTCCGGCCGATTTCACTGCTCTGCGCCCTCTCTAAGGTCCTGGAACGTCTTGTGTATGACCAAATCATAGCTTTTCTACGGCTGCATAACTTGCTCGATCCGCGTCAAACCGGTTTTCGTGAGGGGATGGGGACGCAGACTGCTGTTTTGAGGCTCGCCGATGACATTCGGCAAGGAGTTGATGATCGCATGATCACCGTGGCAGTCTTTTTCGACTTCACTAAAGCTTTCGACAGTATTGATCACTTGTTGATGTTGGGTAAGCTTCAGGATCTAGGTTTTACAGTGGGCGTACTCAGATGGTTCCACGCTTACTTGGGCGGCCGAGTTCAAGCGGTTCGGGATGGCAGGGGTGGGCTATCTGGGTGGCTTCCACTTACGTCTGGTGTCCCTCAAGGCAGTGTGCTCGGTCCCCTTCTCTTCTCGATATTCGTTAACGACTTGCCAGTTTGCTTGCAGCACTGCTCCTACCCACTTTATGCGGATGACCTTGTGGTCTACCTTAGGTGCTACCCGGCTGAGGTTGAACGATATGTTAGCCTGCTTAATGCAGACATTGAGAGAATGTGGCGGTGGTGTGCTGTGAACAAGCTACGAATGAATGCTGCGAAAACTAAGGCAATGGTCTTCGGCAGTTCAAGGTATGTCAATGGGCTGCGATCGGCTGAGTTACCTGAAATTTTGTTAGGTGGTACTCCAATTCAACTTGTGGGATCTTTCAAATATCTGGGCGTGGTCCTTGACAGTACGCTATCATGGACGGAGCATGTTGCCCTAGTGCGTAAGAAGGCGGCTGGTGCGTTGTACCGAATTCGCATGAATGATAATGCGCTCAGTGTTGCCTTGAAGCGCCGACTGGTTGTTGCTTTGGTTTTTCCAATATTTGATTACTGTGCGCCAGTCTTAACCAATTTGTCTGTCGAGCTGGAACGGTCCTTGTGCGTGGCCTTGAATAATTGCGTTCGCTTCCTGTTACGCCTTCCGCGCGATGCCAGCGTTTCGAGACATAGAAGAAGTTGCGGATGGCTTCGGCCTTGCTCGCGCCGCCTACACCTTGTAGGTTGTGCCTTTTATAAAGCACTCTGCTTAGGGGAACCGGGGCTTTTCGGTGACCAGCTTCGGCTTCGTGCTAACCTGGCATCGCGACGAAATCCTGCGCGGACGGATACGCTCCTCGTTCCTCCAGTTCGTACTGCCACTATGGACAAATCCTTTTTAGTTTTGGGTATCCAATTCTGGAACTCGCTTCCGCCCAATGTGACTTCCGCGCCTACGCTCACGGAATTTCGTGCGCGTTGTTTTCGCCACCTTATGGCACTGGAGGTGCGCGAGGCGGACCCGTCGCAAGAACCGCAATTAATGTGATTGTTTGGCTTCGGCACTTATTATTAGGTATATTGTATAGTATGCGACTATGTGTGTATGTATGTGTGTTCGTGCTGCTTTTACTCATTACTTTGTCGCGCTATTCCTATTTCTATTCCTATTTCTATTTTTAATTTTATTTTTATTTTTATTCTATCTACTTATCTTATTTTTATTTTTATTTTTACTTTTATTTTTATTCTTATTCTTATTCGTATTCCTCTTACTTGCGCTATTCCTATTTCTATTTTTAATTTTATTTCTATTTTTATGCTATCTATCTATTTTTATTTTATTTTTATTTTCTTGTGTTTGTATTCTATTTTTATTTACTTTAATTTAGTTTTATTCTGATTTATTATTTATTTATCGTTCATTCATATGTAATTTTCGTAATTCTTCTACGATCTTGTGAATTCTTGTATGGACTTCATATTTTTTCTCGCTGTATCTGCCTACGGCCTCAGGGAGCTTGGCTCCAAGGCCGAATAAAACACCGCTCTACTCTACTCTACTCTCTCCCTCTCTCCCTCTCTCCCTCTCTCCCTCTCTCCCTCTCTCCCTCTCTCCCTCTCTCCCTCTCTCCCTCTCTCCCTCTCTCCCTCTCTCCCTCTCTCCCTCTCTCCCTCTCTCCCTCTCTCCCTCTCTCCCTCTCTCCCTCTCTCCCTCTCTCCCTCTCTCCCTCTCTCCCTCTCTCCCTCTCTCCCTACCGACCGTAGTAGCGTAGTGCTAGCACTCGAGACTGCGGAGCGGGAGGACGTGGGTTCAAATCCCCGGTCTGTCGAGGAAGACCTGAGCGGCAGCCCGCAAAATTTGTAAGACGGGTCACGCCGTTCAGGCGCTGAATTGGCAGGCTGAGGATTGGAGCACTAAGTCCGGCTACACTTGGACAAGGTTTTTTCGGCAGTTTTCCCTTGTCCCTCGTGCGAATGCGAGTGTTTCTATGTCTAACTGCCACTGCTTACTCTACTCTAGCTAGCTATAACCCCCCCCCCCCCCCTTTGCAAATGTATTTGTAATAAATAATAAACTATTTTCTATTTTTTTTCCCTCTCTCCCTCTCTCCCTTTCTCCCTCTCTCCCTCTCTCCCTCTCTCCCTCTCTGCTATCACATTATTTGCTTGACAGAGACGTGGCTAAAGCCGCAGATAACGGACGAGCTGGTGGAACTGCAAGATTATGCTCTACTGCGTAGGGACAGAATCGGCAAGCAGGGTGGAGGAGTTGGAGTGTATGTGCACCGCGGTCTACAAGCAACAATTTTGTCCACATCCACTGAAATATACTGCGGCCTGCCGGAGTTCCTTATCGTCGACATCAAGGTGCCGGATACTGCTGCACTCTTGCTGGCGGTGGTATATCGGCCGCCCAAACTTGGGCATCTAACTGTATTCGAGGATAGATTGGTGGAAATATTACCAGACTACCGACATGCGTTGGTGCTAGGTGACTTCAACGCGGACATGGATGCGATCTCCTTCGACTCGGGGCATATTCGAGACTTCGTGACGGCTAACGGACTCTATCTTGTACCACATGGTGCTACTCATCACACTGCCACGTCGAGTACTCGTCTTGATATTTGCATCACGGATGATGAGGTGAAAGTGCTAGGCCATGGTCAATACCCTGTACCATTCCTATCGGCACATGATCTCATCTTCGTCGAATACAAGATCGTCGCACCAGCCAGAGAGCCTGCATCATTTAAATGCAGAAGTCTTCGCAACATGGACGTGACGGCACTTACTCGCGACATTGATGCGTCAGACTGGTCCGACTTCTATACATGTGGAACCGTTAATGAGAAGGTTCAAATACTCAATTCTGTGATCGTCAGAGCGTTCAACACCCATGCACCAGTCAAAAGAGTTGTAGCTAAGAGGCAACCCGCCCCGTGGCTTACTGCTGAGCTTCTTGAATGGATACGGCGACGGGATAGACTACTTAAAGCCTACAGGAAGACGAAGCTCTAGCATCTGCATGAGCGCTTCATCACCCTGCGCGACGAGGTAAAGATAAAGCTCCAAACGGCGAGGGATGAGTACTACCAGGAGACTTTTCGTGCAAGCGCTGGAAACGCAGCAAAGACGTGGTCAACGATTCGGGCGCTCGGCCTGGCGTCGGCTGCAGGGAGGTCAGCGATGGGGCTGAGGTTTCCCTTGGACGCGCTTAATGAACAATTCCTCTTGGCTGGACGCGACGTATCTCCTTTGGGTAATCGAAATTATGTAGGGGTCGACGCGGATAATGCTTTCCGACTGCAGCCGGTCACTTGGGTGGAGGTAGAGGCAGCAATAGCCACAATTGCAGCAAATGCATCTGGGGTTGACGAGATCTCTGTAAAGATGCTCCGCCTTGTGCTACCAGTCATTCGCGAGCAGCTACTGCACATCTACAACCTTTCGCTGGAATCAGCTATTTTTCCGGTGGAATGGAAGCGTGCACTCGTGTGTCCCATCGCTAAGGTCGCTACGCCTGTCTCGCCCTCGGACTATCGGCCTATATCGATCCTGTGCGTATTCTCGAAGATCCTCGAAAGGGTTGTAGCGCGGCAACTATCTGACTATCTCGAGGGAGCTGACCTACGGGATAACTATCAATCGGCCTACAGAAAGTATCATAGCACACAGACTGCGCTACTCCGGATTGTTGATGATGCAAGACTGGCGATAGACAAACGCTGCGTGACCATCATGCTCCTATTTGACTTCTCGAAAGCGTTTGATTGTGTGCGACACGACTTACTTCTTGAGAAACTATCAGAGCTCGGCTGCTCTATTTCAACCGTTAACTGGTTCGCTGACTATCTAACCAATCGCTCTCAGGCAGTTTATGATCACTCCGATAATCGTTCGTCATGGCGTACGTTGCGTTCGGGGGTACCGCAGGGATCGGTATTGGGCCCTCTGCTATTCACGATCTTTCTGGGGGGTTTTGATACAAAACTCTCGCACTGCAAGTACAGCTTTTATGCGGACGATCTACAAATATATCTATCATGTCCGCCGGCTGTGATAAATGAGGGAATTGCTCGGGTCAATCAGGACGCGGAAGCGATTTGCCAGTGGACCGAGTCACGGGGGCTTCGACTGAATGCTACCAAGACCAAAGCCATCGTCTTTGGAAGCGCGCGATTCGTGAATAGCCTGACAGCAATGAGCCTGATGCCTATACGTGTAGGACCTGCGGAGATACCACTGTCGAACTCAGTTACATGTCTTGGCGTAATTCTTACGAACACGTTGTCGTGGCGGGACCATTTCATCCGCACATCGAGTAGGATTAATAATATAGTATATAGACTGTCTACTTGCAAAACTCGACTACCTTGCGAAGTTCGTAAAACGCTCGTACGCACTCTCGTCATGCCGCACATAGATTACTGCAGTCTACTTTTCACCGATGTCACGCTAGGGCTAGATTTAAAGTTACAGCGTGCACTAAACAGAGGCGTTCGCCTTATCTTTGGACTGCGTCGTGACACGCACATCACGCCGTACTTTACCATACTGCAATGGCTGAAGATAAGGGAGCGTCGTACTTACTTCCTAGGCTCCTTTCTGTTTGCCTGTCGCATGGCTGGCAAACCTCGCTATTTGCTGGATAGATTTTTGTTGCCCCCGCCAGCTGCCTCTTACAATACGCGCAATCAGCTTGGTGGGCTGGATTATGTCATACCGCTCTCCTGAACTGAGAGCTATCGAAGATCGTTCACTGGTAGGGTGTGCGAGTACTGGAACTCGATTCCGGTCGAACTTAGAATGCGTACCTCATTGGAGGGTTTCAAATCGGCACTGCGGGCATCCCTACTCGTACCGTCGCAAGTTTGATCTTATGTAAACACCGTATTATAGCGACTCCCATGGATAGCGTGTCTCTGTACTAAGATCAGTTTCGGCATCTGGCCAGATTAATTGTTAGGTCCAAACTTCTAGGCTACTTCCCCAATATAATATACTATCACTATTCTTCTGTTACTACTTCTACTCTTAATCTACTATTGTTAATACTATCACTGTTATTACTATCACTTAACTATCTCACGTTCTATTCTATTCTATCATACACGACTGTAAATTGAATCTATGTTAATACTATGTGTACTGCCTATGTATTATTGCACGGTGCTCTTAGGAGATTTATCTTAGAGCACGAAATAAACTACCCTTTCCCTCTCTCCCTCTCTCCCTCTCTCCCTCTCTCCCTCTCGCCCTCCCTCCCTCCCTCCCTCCCTCCCTCTCTCCCTCTCTCCCTCTCTCCCTCTCTCCCTCTCTCCCTCTGTCCCTCTCTCCCTCTCTCCCTCTCTCCCTCTCTCCCTCTCTCCCTCTCTCCCTCTCTCCCTCTCTCCCTCTCTCCCTCTCTCCCTCTCTCCTCTCTGATGGAGAGGCTCTGCTGTCTGTCACGTTATCAGTCGCTCCTTGTATTTCTCTATTTTACACTATATCTTTGTGGGCTTAACTCCTCTGATCGTACTCCTGTGGTGGGTGAGTGGTACTTCTTGGTCCAGGATATCACGGTAGGCTTTTGTCTTCACTGGTTAGTTACTTATTCCGTATTTTCTAAGTCATCTAACGGCTCATAAGCGCTTGATTATTCTCTTAGCATCTGTCTCCGTGCGCACGTTTGATGCGCGCGTCTAACTCTATTATTGTTTTCGTTCACTTACACCTACATTAGTATACTCTCATCGTGCTGTATACCTATGCCTCTACCATGTCTGACGATGATGAAGCTTTGCCTATAAACAGTCTGCCTGTTCCCCACCGCTTGTCATTTGTCGCTACAGCTGATTTTGACTTAGATTCTACAAGAGCCAAACTGTCTGATCTTGATAGTCAATTTCTTAGATATATCAGATCGTCGCGTGAGACTGTAGATAAAAAGACGGCACTGCAAGAGGCACTGCAAGAGGTTTTTCTTAGCTATCAAGCCGCTTTCAATTCCTTGGCCTTAGCTTATTCCCGACTCGTGGGAAAAACTGACAGCTCGCGCGCGTGTTTCAAAGCAGTTAACGAATCTTGCACTGAAGTCCTTCGGGTATGTTCTGCTAGTGCAAAGGAGGCCTGTAGTGATGGTATCAAGGAAACTATCTCTGCCACCTCCAATTCCCGTGACGCTGTATCATATGCAGCTATTGTAAATCGTGCGTCTTCTAAAATTCGCGTTCCCAGAGGGCCTATTGTTGAAGTACCTAAGACTACTAGTTTTGTCATAGCCCCTACGGCCGCAGCAGCTAATAAATTTTCCTCATCTGTTGCAACGAAAAATGCCTTGTTTAAGGCAGTTAATCCTGCATCGCTAGCTATGAAAGTTGAGCGTGTTTCTGGGGCTCGTAATAACGCAATTCGGATCGAGGCTAGTTCGGTCAACGTTGATCGGGTACGTGCTCTTCCGGCGCTTGCTCAGGCTGGTCTCGAGGTCAGAGAGGACTCCAAATTGAATCCTCGCTTGGTGGTCCATGGAATTCCTGCGGACATGAGTAAAGATGAAATTCGATCTGATTTTGTAGCACTGAATCTTGGCGGCGTTGATAATCCTGAAGTTGAGGTCATCTATCGCTTTCCGGGGAAGGAAGGTCGTACCCGCACAAGTTGTGTCATTGAGGTGCCTCCCCAGGTACGTAAGAGCTTGCGTAATACTCCTAATCCCCGCATCTATCTCAGATTTTCAGCCTGCCGTTTTGAGGATCACGTTGTTGTCCGGCAATGTTTTAAATGTCTCGCCTTTGGTCACTTGGCTAAGGATTGCAAAAGTGCCTCTCATTGTGGTCACTGCTCCGGGTCACATGAGCTGAAGAACTGCCCGAAGAGAGGTGATGCACCTTGCTGCTTCAATTGTACTGCAGCTAAGGTGCAAGACACCTCGCACTCCGCCTTGGACGGCAAGAAGTGCACCATACTCAGTAGGCGTCTAACTGACAAGGTGCGTAACATTAACTATGGATAGAATCTTGTCTGATTCGCATGACAAGCTTAACATTTGTCACGTTAATTGTCAATCCCTTGTTGCCCATCTGGATGAATTTCGTGTCTTCTTTAATAATTCTAACTACCATGTTATTTGCATGTCGGAAACTTGGCTCTCGGATGACTTTGTTCAACTTCCTGGCTATCAACTTCTTCGGTGTGACAGAGTCGGACGCGGCGGCGGCGGCGTGGGCATCTTTGTCCACAACTCACTTCCTGTTCGCGTACTGGAATCTTCTGGTGGCACCTATTTGCATAAACCTGAGTACATCCTCGTGGAGATATCACCGGTAAGCTCATCGAAGCTACTGCTTGCTTCTGTTTATCGTCCTCCACACATTGGTCATCTGGATGAATTCATGAGCCGTCTCCTAGTCCTTTCTCCATCTTACTCTAATCTCGCAATTTTGGGTGACTTCAATACGGATATGAACGGTAACACCTTTGACAAACATCATTTGCAGGGCTTCATCGATTCGTCTAACTTCTATCTAGTTCCTTATCAGCCTACTCACAACCTTCGTGATTCTTCTACTTGGTTGGATCTCTGTATAGTTGATGATCCCCACAAAGTGATGGATCACGGTCAGCATGATGTCCCTTTTTTATCGGCACACGATCTAATTTCTGTCTCTTTCAATGTTAGAGTACAGCGTCACCAACCTCGTGCCTTTACCTGTCGCGATTTTCGTCTGTTTGATAAACGTATATTGCTGCAGAGCCTGGATGCGATTGACTGGAGTCCTTTCTACCTTGCACAATCTATCGACGATAAAGTTGAGTTTTTGAACTCTGCCACACTCGATTGCTTTGACCGTCTTGCGCCCTTTCATCTAGTGCGTCCGCGTACGCTTCCCGCGCCTTGGCTCACGCCTGAAATCAAGCTCTTAATGACACAGCGAAACAGAGCTCGTCGAGAATGGCGGAGAAACAGATCAGTGCTATTGTATGATAGGTTCAAATCCCTGCGTAACAAGGTGCAGATTGAGGTTAGAGCAGCCAAGAAAGCTTACTATCTTCAAAAACTTGGAGGTCTCAGAGATCATAGAACGGTCTGGAATGAATTACGTCGCTTAGGACTCGTTCGATCGCGTACTTCCAATCTCCCTCTTGCGGTACCTGCCGATGCTTTGAACGCTCACTTCGCTTGCGCTGGCGGCGATGATCGCGATGCCTCCTCTTCCTCTTCCTCTTCCTTGGAGCGTTGGTTCCTGGGTGAGGTTAATTATGATGATTCGAAGTTCTACTTTGAAAATATCTCCTTAGATATTTTGGCTAAATCTCTCCTTTATTCTAAATCAGGATCTGTAGGTACTGATGGTCTCTCCTCGGTCCTCATTAGGCTTGCCCTACCTTCGTTACTTCCGCATATTCTCCATCTTTTTTCTTCCTCCCTTGCTTCAGGTTCTTTTCCTGAGCTGTGGAAGTCAGCACTTGTCTGCCCTCTCCCCAAAATCAAGTCACCTGTGAACTTGAATGATTATCGCCCTATTTCTATCCTGTGTTCGCTAGCTAAGTCTTTAGAAAGAATCGTTGCTGATCAGGTTATGCGCTTCCTCGAGAGACGGAATCTTCTGGACCCTCATCAGTCTGCATACAGAAGAGGACATAGTACCCACACGGCGCTTATCCGTGTCATTGATGATGTGAGACATGCCATGGACACCCGCAAGGTGTCTATCATGGTTTTCTTTGACTTTTCTAAGGCCTTCGATCGGGTCCGTCATGGATTGCTTATCGACAAGCTCAGGCTTCTCGGGTTCTCTAACGCTGCACTACGTTGGTTTTGTACTTATCTCTGCTGTCGCAAACAGGCCTTGAGACCTGGTGATGGCTCCACGACCTCGTGGCGGCCTGTCATCAATGGCGTTCCACAAGGCTCTGTCCTTGGTCCATTATTGTTTACGTTGTATATGCTTGATCTTAAAGACTGTCTTAGGTACTCCAGCAGGAATCTTTACGCGGATGACTTGGTGATCTATCATCACTGCTACCCTCATGAGCTCGCCGAGGGCATCGCTAAGGTCAACGAGGATGTGGTTCGCATCTCCGACTGGGCCACACGGAATGGATTGCTACTGAACGGTGCGAAAACCAAGGCGATGGTACTGGGCACCCGTCGTTACATCAAGGCCATCGACTTCTCCTTCCTACCTACCATTGTGGTTGGTGCTGATGCTGTGCCTTACTCCGATCTAGTGCGACATCTCGGAGTTACTATCTCCAACACTCTGTCCTGGAGTGCCCATGTGGCGAATGTCACCAAGAAGATTAACGCAACACTGTACCAGCTAAAACTCTGCCGAAGTCTGCTCCCCTGTGCCTTGCGGGAACGTCTCATTTCCTCCATGATCTTCCCGCACATCGACTACTGCTGTACGATATATCTGGATCTTACCGACGGACTTAACCTGCAGCTTCAGAGAGCGCTGAACTCCTGCGTACGATTTATATTCGACATCAGGAAAGATGCTCACATTTCGCCATACTATAGTAAACTTAAATGGCTCAAGGTTGAAGCTAGACGACAATACTTTCTTGGATGTCTGGTGTTCAATGTAATTCAGACCGGTATACCATCTCACCTGTCCGTCTTTCTGGATCGAAGACCTGTATCAAATCGCACTACGAGAGCCCCTCTCGATCTACTCCATGTGCCACCATGCAGGACCGAATTACTCATGAACTCCTTCATGTCTGCGGCTCCCCGTTTCTGGAACAGTCTTCCGCTGGAAATCCGCACTTCTTCCAGTGCTGGCATCTTCAAGAGGGCGCTATTTGATCATCTGCTCTCTTTTACTCTTCCACCTTGATTTATTCTTACATTTTACATATGCTTTTACTGTTCTGTGTGCACTGCGTACCTGGCGTAGGTTTTCTGCAGTTTCCCTCATGCCTTTCACCAAATGGAGGTACTTGCTTCAAGTCGGCTGCAGCCGCAACTTTTTGTATGCACATGTTGCTTCTTAATTTCGTAACTATCTAGCCTCTGAATCATTTTATTTGTTATCTGCTTTACTTTACTATATTTTTGTTTAATCATCATTGTTTATTTTATACTCAGCTAATTTTGTAATACTGACTGATACCTCTGTTCATTTATAATTATTTTTCTCATTGTATCTTTACTATGTTACTGCGCTTGAGGGGATACCATCCCAGAGCGCCTAATAAATGTCTCTCTCTCTCTCTCTCTCCCTCTCTCCCTCTCTCCCTCTCTCCCTCTCTCCCTCTCTCCCTCTCTCCCTCTCTCCCTCTCTCCCTCTCTCCCTCTCTCCCTCTCTCCCTCTCTCCCTCTCTCCCTCTCTACCGACCGTAGTAGCGTAGTGCTAGCACTCGAGACTGCGGAGCGGGAGGACGTGTGTTCAAATCCCCGGCCTGTCGAGGAAGACCTGAGCGGCAGCTCGCAAAAATGTAAGACGGGTCACGCCGTTCAGGCGCTGAATTGTCAGGCTGAGGATTGGAGCACTTAGTCCGGCTACACTTGGACAAGGTTTTTTCGGCAGTTTTCCCTTGTCCCTCGTGCGAATGCGAGTGTTTCTATGTCTAACTGCCCTGCTTACTCTCTGTACTGTACTAGCTCTAAGTTGTCCAATGTAATGGTCATAAATAAAAATATCTATCTATCTATCTATCTCTCCCTCTCTCCCTCTCTCCCTCTCTCCCTCTCCCTCTCCCTCTCCCTCTCCCTCTCCCTCTCCCTCTCCCTCTCCCTCTCCCTCTCCCTCTCCCTCTCCCTCTCCCTCTCCCTCTCCCTCTCCCTCTCCCTCTCCCTCTCCCTCTCCCTCTCCCTCTCCCTCTCCCTCTCCCTCTCCCTCTCCCTCTCCCTCTCCCTCTCCCTCTCCCTCTCCCTCTCCCTCTCCCTCTCCCTCTCCCTCTCCCTCTCCCTCTCCCTCTCCCTCTCCCTCTCCCTCTCCCTCTCCCTCTCCCTCTCCCTCTCCCTCTCCCTCTCCCTCTCCCTCTCCCTCTCCCTCTCCCTCTCCCTCTCCCTCTCCCTCTCCCTCTCCCTCTCCCTCTCCCTCTCCCTCTCCCTCTCCCTCTCCCTCTCCCTCTCCCTCTCCCTCTCCCTCTCCCTCTCCCTCTCCCTCTCCCTCTCCCTCTCCCTCTCCCTCTCCCTCTCCCTCTCCCTCTCCCTCTCCCTCTCCCTCTCCCTCTCCCTCTCCCTCTCCCTCTCCCTCTCCCTCTCCCTCTCCCTCTCCCTCTCCCTCTCCCTCTCCCTCTCCCTCTCCCTCTCCCTCTCCCTCTCCCTCTCCCTCTCCCTCTCCCTCTCCCTCTCCCTCTCCCTCTCCCTCTCCCTCTCCCTCTCCCTCTCCCTCTCCCTCTCCCTCTCCCTCTCCCTCTCCCTCTCCCTCTCCCTCTCCCTCTCCCTCTCCCTCCCTCCGGCCTTTGACCAAAAGAACAGTGTCAGCGATTAGTGAAAATCCTACGCCCTCACTCCATCTTCAGCAGCCTCTGTGGCTCCAGTAAGCTTCAAGTCGTTTATTGTTGTTCTGAGATCGTCTTTGGTTCGTGATCAAGTTATTTCTATGAAGCGGGCTAAACCTTCTCTCGCGGTCAGTGATGTTTTCTTGATGCATCGTGGCCCTGGGAAATTTTTTGTTAATGAATTCTTCTTACAACCCGAGACCTATACGTTGCTTCGGCGAACCAAAGCAGCGGCTGCTGAGAGGCATTACAAATATGTTTGGATCAAAGCTGGTATCATTCGTGTTCGCAAAGCTGATGGTGAGCCTGTTTTAATAATCAGCTCTGATGACGACTTGACCAAGCTCACCTGACGCTCACCGGTACTACACAATGCCAATATGACATCTCCATCCTGTCTTAGAGTCGCTCAATTTAATGCAAATTCGTTGCTCGGTCATCTCACCTCAGTTAAAGCGCATCTATCTAGTAACTTTTACCATGTCATCTCGATCTCTGAGACGTGGCTCCACTCACATGTATCTGACAGCCTGGTGCACCTCGACAACTATGCGCTCATCAGAAATGACAGAGAGGGCAAGCAAGGGGGTGGTGTTGCCTGCTATGTGCATGATTCCCTGAAAGTTAAAGTCCTAGCCACCTCCCCAAGTCAGTTTTCTAACGCACCTGAATTTTTGATCCTTGATCTGCGTTATGGTAATGAGCGGCCTCTCTTATTCTCATCGATGTACAGAAAGCCTAAAGGTCTTCTTTTTAGTGATTTTATACAATCTTTCACTAGATTTGCTTTTGCGTATGAAAATATAATCATTTGTGGAGACCTCAACTGTGATCTTCTTAGCGGCAATGTGGAGGCGACGTTCCTGCGTGATCTCGTCTCAGCTCAGGCTTTGTCTATTGTTGAATCCCCGGCTACTCACCACACTCACACCTCTGACTCATGGCTCGATGTTTTTATTGTAGATAACACTGACAAAATCTGTAGCTTTTTTCAATCTGTTGCACCGTTCATCGCAGGCCATGACTTGATTGAGATATCCTACAACCTTAATGTCTCTTGCGCTAGGAAACAAACTCTTATCCGCCGTAATTTTAAGCATTTTAACACTACTAACTTCCTTGAAGATCTTTGTTCCACACTGGCACTCTGTAATTTCAATGTTCATGCTCAAGGTATATCGGCCGATGACATCGATGGCTTCACCGACTTTATTAATAACTCGATCGCTTCAATTACGGAAGTGCATGCGCCTATGCAGTCCTTTGTAGTTACTAAACCCCCTGCGCCGTGGCTAACCAATGAGCTAAAGTCCCGTATTCGTAAGAGGAACTCGCTATACAAACAAGCGAAGCGTTCGGGCACCGTGCTGGGCTTTGCCATCTACAGGCACCATCGTGAGCTGCTCTCGGAGGATATGCGACAAGCCGCTGATGCCTTCACCCGGCAGAGACTTTCCAACATTACTGACCCCACTAAGCTGTGGGTTGAACTAGCACGCTTAGGTCTTGTTCGGCCTCGAGTAACTTCACCGCTAACATTCTTTACCACTGATGAGCTGAACTCTACGTTTGCCGCCATATCCAATGCGTCGCCGGGCTGTGATTCTGAAGATTTCGCTGCTCTCTTATCTACCGTGAGCGATCCGCCCTTGACCACTGCCGTGTTTGAGTTCACTGTAGTTAGTGCGGACTATGTGGCGAAAATGATTAGGACAACAACTAGACCGTCTCGTACTGCTGGCCCTGATGGTATTTCTCTGTATATAATTCATCAAGCTCTACCCTGTCTCTCCTTCCTGCTCGCTGCACTGTTTGATGGCTGCTTGACGAACGGAGATTTTCCTTCCTGCTGGAAACGTGCTTTTATTCGCCCCCTTCTAAAGGTGAATCTGCCTCAGTCACCCACTGATACCCGTCCAATAGCTAATCTATGTGAATTGTCGAAGATATTTGAACGCGTTGTGCACACTCGAATTCTGAACTTTATCAATACGCACAACTTATTCGATCCGCGTCGGTCGGGATATAGAGAGGGCTTCAGCACGCAGACGGCATTGCTGAGGCTGTGCCACGATGTTAGGCGAGGTGTAGACGACAGATGTGTCACGATTTTGGTGTTGTTCGATTTTAGTAAGGCGTTTGATACTGTGGGACATCTCCCGCTTGTAACCAAACTTAAGAAATATGGCTACTCTAATGGTGTTTTACGCTGGTTCTTTTCGTACCTCACCGGTCGCTCGCAAGCGGTCATTGATCACCTCGGTAACTGTTCCAATTGGTTGCCTACGACCTCTGGTGTTCCTCAAGGGTCAGTTCTTGGTCCCTTACTCTTTTCATTGTTTATTAATGACATTGGCGCTGGCTTACAATATACTCACCATCTTATATTCGCTGATGACACGCAAATCTACCTATCATGTCCACCTTCTGAACTTGACACTGGTCTAGCCAAAATTACGCATGATGTCAATGTGATTGCTAATTACGCAACAGCTAACGGGCTAAAACTTGACATTGGAAAATCGAAAATCCTGATTCAGGGTAGTGGCACGTTTATCAACCGCTTAGACTTCGACAATCTTCTCCGTATCTCAGTGCGGGGCACGGTGATCCCGTATGTTGAGGAGGTTCGCAATCTAGGGGTCATAATGCGGTCAAATCTCTCCTGGCGTAGCCACGTTATGGCAATCTCTAGTAAAGTTAACTATGCACTCCATCGGCTGAAATACTACCGTCACGCCCTGTCCGTGGAGCTCAAATCATCGCTACTCAGAACACTTATTTTTCCGCTTGTCGACTATTGTAGTTTAGTTTTCAACCATTCATCGAGTGAACTCAACCTGGTCCTACAACGACTCATAAACAGCACCATTAGATTTATTTTTAACTTACGTAGAGATGAGCATATAACGCCTTACCGTAGGCGGCTTGGTTGGCTGACAGTCCGGTGCAGGCGCTTCTACTTTCTTGGTATAATGATGTTTAATATCAATCGCGGAGTCGTTCCAAACTATCTGTCCGAACTATTTCAGCGTGCTGTGCCTCCTGACAGGCATATGCTGCGTCCGGGCTCATTGGATTTTTATCGAGTCCCAGCACACCGTACAGTTACCTATCGTAACTCGTTTCACTTGACAGCTATGTATTTTTAGAACTCGCTACCTTCCGATATTGTCTCTTCCCCTTCGATAGGTGTTCTCAAAAGTAGACTTTTTACTTTTCTTTTCGTATCCGACACGGATTCAACTTGAGCGCCGTGGTGCGAGTATAGTCCCTGGTCTTGTGACTACCGCTGTCTGTGCTCATACTCAGCTAGCCTTGTCTGCATTTCTATCTCTTAAGTACTATTCTTTATGCTCGTATGTGTATTTAGTTTGGCGTTTCCTCTATTATTACTTTATTCATTATTTATGGTGTGTTCATTTTTATTTATTTTTAATTTTAATTTCTATGTTTAATTTTTATTTTTATTTCTAATTTCAATTTTTGTCTTTTATTTTTATCTATAGGATCAGAGTGTATCATATTTAGCCTATTCTACTAGCCTGCCTGTATTTTATACCTACATTCTGTTACTTTTATTTTTCTTACTTTTGTCTTAATCAATCATTGTAATTATTTAATTCTTTAGTACGCTTTATTTTATTCTATTTTATTTCACTACCTCATACGCCTTTTTTACCTGCTTGTATGTACCTTTCTCCTGGTGATATCTCTAATTTGTATATTATGTATTTTATTTCTATTTTTATTTTTATTTTATTTTTATTTTCATTCCTATGTTTACTTTTATTTTTATTTCCATTTTCAATACCAATTTTTCTTATATTTTATTTTATTTTTATATTAACGTATGGATGTATTTCTTGCGCTACTGGTTATATATTGGCTATTCAACACTGCTTACCTCTACCTTTCTTGTTAATCTTGTACTGTCTGCTATCTTCTATCTCTGATTTATTTAAGCACTAATTTTTGTTGCAATTAGTTGGTTTAGTGTTGAATATTGTTATATACTTGTTTCCTAATTTGCCCCTAAGTTGTCTAGGGCATAATAAAGTCAATCAATCAATCTCTCTCTCTCTCTCTCTCTCTCTCATTTTCTGAGTATTTCTGGTGCAAGTGCCTCGCGGGATATAGTTTAAATAATCCGGTGCGGTATATAGTCTAAAGTAAAGTATAGTTGCTCTGCAAAAAAAAATATAATTATCGTATACGTGCCTGTGTTTTCATTCTAATTCTAACCTATTTGGATCGTGCTTGTTCTTCTCCTGAGTTGTTGAAGTGTCGCAGGTTTGTGCGTGGACTCTTTGGCGAGTTTACATGAGACAGTTTATTCTTCTGTTTATCTTAAGCCGTCTCCGACTACCTTGTTTTGACTAACTCTTGCCTGTGTCTAAGTGTTGTTGTCGTTGGCTATACGTCACACATACCTCTATCTATTAATCCGACTATATTGTAAGTCTGCTAACGCATTATGCCGAAGCCTCTGTGTATACTCTGCTACACTGAAATTGAGAAGACTGCGGATGGCACTACCACCAAAGCGCCTTGCATGCATTCTTTTCATGTATGGTGCGTTAAGGCAAGGCTGATGCTAGGCTCTGCCAGTGAAGCTAGCGGTGCGGTAAGCAGAAATTGTCCAGTGTGCTCGCTCGGGGACAAGCACATGGCCCTCCTCGAGTCTATGACCTGTAACATTGCATGTTACTAGGTACCCGAACTCCCTTAGGCGACCTTGAGTAAGGGTATGAAGAGTGCCTGAAAACTGTAGGTATGAGTTAGGATAAGCCACGAGGCTAAAATTCACTCCGAGAGGCAACCGTGACCGACTTAAGACTGTTGAGTTAAGACTGATTTTTTTTGTTTCTTTTACACTTTTCTCTACCATGTGGGAGACACGGCCTAAGAGATGGCGTAGACTATGACGACGACGTTGGCGGAGTATCCGAAGGGGTGTACTGAACCCCAACGCCTAGGCCTCCCGAAGGCCACCAAAGAAGAAGAGTCGTCTCCGTACCAAAGGACACGGGGGAGTGCCGCGGGCACTCAGCTACGAGGGATACAGGTGGTGGAAGAGATCCCCGCCACCCCCAAGAGCCTGCGAACCGTGATCCTACTACGAGGGATTCTTCTATCTGGGCCTGTTTTGAGTTTTCGCGCGTAGCAGACTACGCCGCCATGTTAGCGATCCTGCGGTCGATGGCAAAATCGATATTTGAATGCGTAATGAGGGTGTGCGCAGGACTGTCGCCATGCGGTCTAGTCACTCTGTCGTAGGCTAACGTTTAGTAACCACGCGTTTGAGCGCCTTTGTCTTGTCGTGCGATTGTAGTGTTTTAGTGAATTTTGAGTAGGGAGCCCCGAGGCCGTTTTAAAGAAAAGAAAAGAAGAAAATAAGATTGTTTTTGAGTGAGAGAGTATCTGTCAGGTGTGAGTGTGGACCTGGGTGGAGTGGGAGATCCCCTGAGGGAAAGGACCATGAATTACGCTCGCGAGGATGTGTTGTTTGTTGGCTGGCTGGAAGACGGTAAGCGAAAGTTCACTTTGCCTATGATAATTTGAATCCGGCAACGGCCATCAGCCATATTGCCTTGTCCAAAGCCACGAGGCTTATTAATTTTGGATCAAATTAAACTGATCTCCGAGTCGGTAGGCCGTTACCTGTGTCCCTGTAGAGTCTAGTCAAGTCGAATTTCTAATGAATAAGTAAATATTCGCGTCAAGTATAGTACAAACATTTTTCTAGTCAGTTGGGTACTGTCGCACATAAGTGCAAGCGAGACAGCCTGAGTCGGTGACTGTCGTCTTCTCTCTTCCTCCCACGAGGAGAGTCAGGCGTAATAGCAGGCGCAAGCCTGTCGAGCCAGTAGGCTATTTGATAGTTTTTAAGCTGAGTCAATATTAAATTCTTACAAATTGATAGCCCACGAGGCAGAGTTAAATTAAGTAGGATAGTTAATAGTAGAATAAGTTAAATAAAACGGTGGTCGGTAAAGCAAGGGCCTAGCCTCAGTCGAGAAGAGACCTCGAGTCTGTTATAATTTAGTTTTTTTTTTGTTATTGTTGATCTTATGATCGTTATTATTTTATACCGCCACCGAGTAGCTTCCAAGAAGCAGTCTGTTGTATTTGTTACCTAGTTTTAGTCTGCTGCGAGGCATTGTTGTATCGAGCTAAGCGATATTTTTCTTTGTTATTGCTCTCCTACGTGGAAGCCTGATCTTGTCTACGATTAATTTTTGTAAAGCTCGATAAACCGCTGTTTTAGACCCCAGGGGTGACACCCCGAGGTGCATGATCGCTGTGGCGATACTATTTTTTTTTCTTTTTGTTATTAGCATCACGTTGTGAAATCTAGTTTATTTTTTTTCTGAATAAATTTCTCTTATTTTGTTAAAATTTATATGGCACGAGTCGTTATTGTGTACGCTATTCCCTCATATGATCCTGACCCCTCTCCGCGGTACTGCAGCTAGTCGCCGCTTATTCGTTCAGTACGTTTTCTGTTAGTATTTAATTTTGCTATTGTCTCGTGACGAAGATAGTTCGTCTGGCGCCCAAAATTCCATGTAATTCATTTTTTTTTTGTCTTGAGTCATTTATTGTCGACTGACTCGGTCTCGAGGCCTAGTTATCCGGTCTGGACCCGAGGCCTAGATAAGAGCCACGTCACAGAACTTACAGCTTGCGAAACTAGATAAGCTTGATAAACTAGACCAGACGATAGCCGCGGTGAATGAGCTTGCTGCTGACGTTGGTAGTCTCAGCGTGAAAATTGATGCGATGGCTTCAGAGCATACGAAGGTTAAGGAGGACGTATCGGCAGTCAGGGCTGCCATTACTGATGCTCAGAAGGACCTGAGTACTGTCAGAGAGGAAGTTGCATCGCTGGACGGTCGTCTGCGGGCTGTCGAGGCTCAACCTATCGCCGGATCCTCATTATCTACGGGTCTGACGGGGGCAAACGAGGCTATGGTGCTTCGTGCGGTATGCCAGGGCTACGTTGCCCAGCTGGTGGTCACCGGCATGCCCGAGGCTGGCGTTGACGGTGAAGAAAATCTCGTAGGAGTGGCAACTGCACTACCTGATGCACTAGGTGTACCTCTGGTAGCCTCTGAAATAGTTCGGGTGGAACGAATGGGTAGGAGAAAGGCAACGAAGAGGACCTCTCTCTCTGCGACGGAGGGTCGTGCGAGCACACGTGCTATTCTCCTGGAGCTGGCCACCAAAGCCTTATGTGACCAACTGATCGCTGCCAAAAAGCACAAGCGTGACCTTTTCGCCGCTGATATTGGCCCTGGTTCAAACGAGTGCGCTGTCTATGTGAACCGACGTCATCCACCTGAGTTGGTCGAGCTACGCGAGAAGGTGCTCAAAGAGTACCCCAATCTCGGGCCAAGGTCCGTCTGGATTGCTGACGCGGCTGTGTTTTTGAGAAAAGATGGTACCTCGAAGCCGATCCGGGTTTTGCCATCCACCGATCTGTCGCAGCTCGGCATCTGACGCGTGCACTGTGCGCCTTCCTCGTCGTCTCCACCTGTACCGCCATCATATCCGACACTCAATGTTTGCTGCCTGAATGCGCAGTCCTTGCCCGCGCACATTGATGAATTACGGGAGTTTTTCTGTCTGAACTATAACCATGTAATTGCTGTCACCGAGACCTGGCTTAATGACCAAATTCTAGATAGTCAAATATCCCTTCCTTCTTACACGGTGCTTCGGGTTGATCGCAGGGGACGACACGGTGGGGGTGTCGCGCTGTCTTTGCGAAATGGCGTAAGTGGAAGAATTGTGGCTTCATCAGCCTCGTTGCCAAGCGATGGTGTCCCGGAATATCTTCTAGTGGAAGTCTGGACTCCGTCTCGGCCTAAGACGCTGATTGCGGTAGTTTACCGTCCACCGAAAGTAGGCTTTTTTAATCTGTTTGAAAACGAGCTCGCATCCTTGGCTTCTCGTTACAAGTTTGTTTATGTACTTGGCGATTTCAACGCGGACTTGCTTTCCACCTCTTATGATTCTGGTCATCTCAAGGAGTTTCTCGCGGCGCAGGGGCTGTCCATTGTGCCACTGAAACCGACGCATCATACCCAGACGTCGCATACTTGGCTCGATGTCTGTGCTGTGAGCGACTTGCGTGCTTTTGTCGCCTGGGGTCAGTCTTCGCAGCCTTTTCTTGCCGGTCATGACCTTATTCTTATATCTATTAAACATACTGCGCCTCGCCCTGAGCCGAGGACATTTAAATATCGCTCGTGGGATGATGTGGACCTGGAGGCGGCTGCCGGCGTGATTTCGTCGCTCGACTCATCGCTGCTATCAGCTTTGCCTAGTGTAGACTGCAGGCTATCTACATTCCACTGCTTACTGCGTGAAACCTTGGATCGTGCGGTCCCACTGCGGGAGGTAACGGTGAAGCGCCCAGCAGTACCATGGCTATCTGCGGAGCTACGCGAACTGAAACGTGAAAGAGATGCGTGCTATCGTACATCTAAGCGTACGAATTCGGCGCGTCTTTTTGCTAAATACATTCGGCTTCGTCGGGAGTTTAAAAATAAACTGGGCGCCGCAAAATCCAACTTTCTGAGCTCTAGATTCGTTGCCGCTGGGAATTCGCGTGCGTTTTGGAAAGAAACTGACAGGCTCGGGATCACGCGTTCTGTAAGGCACGAGCTCCCTACGCATTTGTCTCTGCAGTCGCTCAATCAGCAGTTTGTGTCTGTCTCCTCGGGTGCATTGCTACCGGAGCTCTCTGAGTGCCTCGATGCCTTCGCCCACGGCAATGTTGAGACTAGGGCGGACACCTTAGCATTTTGCAGTATCGACGTGGAGGATTTGCACGTCGCGCTAGCGCGAATTACGACTTGTTCTCAGGGTCCGGACTATCTGCCGATTCAAGTTTACAAGACATTGCTTCCGGTTATTCTCCCTCTTATCGTCACGTTACTCAACTCTTGTGAACTGTAGCTTTCCGGCACTATGGAAGTTCTCGCTTGTGTGCCCTCTGCCTCAGATCCGCGCGCCGCTGCTTTGCTCAGATTTCCGGCCGATCTCCCTGCTTTGTGCCCTCTCGAAGGTTTTAGAGCGACTTGTGTTCGACCAAGTCATAACCTTTCTTCGGTCGCGTAATCTTTTGGACCCGCGTCCTACGGGCTTTAGGGAAGGGATGGGGACCCAGACCGCTGTCCTGCGGCTAGCCGACGATATTCGCCATGCAGTAGACGACCGTATGTTGACCTTAGCAGTGTTCTTTGACTTTACCAAAGCTTTTGACAGCATTGATCACTCGCTGCTACTGCAGAAACTATATGCCGTTGGGCTCTCAACCGGTGTGCTGAGCTGGTTTCATTCTTGTCTTCGTGGTCGGGTTCAGGCAGTTCGTGATGGTAAGGGTGGCATGTCTGAGTGGCTCCCGCTCACCTCTGGTGTGCCCCAGGGCAGTGTGCTTGGTCCCCTCCTATTTTCACTCTTCGTGAATGAGTTGCCGCGGTGTCTGTACCACTGCTCGTACCTGCTGTACGCTGATGACTTGGTAATTTACCTCAGGTGCCGTCCAGCGGAAGTCGAACAATATGCCCGCTTGCTCAACACTGACATTGAATGCATACGGAAGTGGTGCGATAAGAATAGGCTAAGGATGAATGTGGCAAAGACCAAGGCAATGGTCTTCGGGAGCTCGCGTTACGTCAACTCTTTGCGCGCGGGTGTATTTCCAGAAATTCTCTTAGGCTCCACTCCAATACAGCTTGTAGACTCCTTTAAATATCTTGGTGTGGTCATCGATAGCACGCTCGCGTGGACGGAGCATATTGCTTTGGTCCGAAGAAATGCGGCCGGAGCGCTCTATCGTATCCGCATGAACGATAATATGCTCGCTATTGCCTTGAAGCGCCGGTTGATCACTGCTTTGGTCTTTCCCATATTTGACTATTGTGCGCCCGTGCTAACTAATCTAACCGGGGAGCTGGAGCGTTCGTTGCGGGTGTCACTTAATAATTGCGTTCGGTTTCTGCTCCGCCTGCCGCGTGACGCCAGCATATCGAGGCATCGGCGTAGTTGTGGGTGGTTACAGCCTTGTATGCGTCGCTTGCAGCTTGTAGGGTGCGCCTTCTATAAAGCGCTTTGCTTGGGTGAACCTGGACTTTTCGGGGAGCAGCTTCAGCTCCGGGCCAATTTGGTGTCGCGTCGCGATCCCGCGCGGACGGATACGCTTCACGTTCCCCCAGCCCGAACGACGACCTGGCAGAATTCTTTTTTCGTGGGCATTCGCTTCTGGAACTCGCTTCCGCCTGATATTACGTCTGCGCCAACATTGGCCACTTTTCGCGCCCGATGCTACCGTCATCTTATGGCTTTGGAGGAGCGTGAAGCTGATCCCTTCGGTCCTGCTTAGGTCTCGCTTAGCCCTTAGACTTAGATTTAGGTGCAGAATTAGTAATTAGTAATTAGCAAGTAGCAACACCAACTGTTCGTTTACTTTATATAGCGACTCTTATTGTATTTTTGTATTATTTTCACCTTATTCTACTCTTAATGCTCATTTTTGTATTACTTGATTTTGACTTTCATTTATTTCCACTCTACTTTCTTACTCTTATTTTATTTTGTATTTTGTTGAACATTATTATTTGTATTCTTTGTTCTATGCCTGCGGCCTTAGGGAGCACTAGCTCCATGGTCGATTAAATAAACCGCTCTACTCTACTCTCTCTCTCTCGCAGTCTTCTTTGATTTTTCCAAGGCTTTTGATAGGGTCCGGCATGATATCCTTCTCTCGAAACTGAGAGATCTGAACCTCTCAAATTCAGCTCTCAGATGGCTATGCTCATATCTAACAGAAAGAAGTCAAGCTGTCCGCGACACTTCCGGAAATCTTTCCGAGTGGTTAAAGGTCGAGAACGAAGTTCCTCAGGGCTCGGTCCTAGGGCCCCTCCTGTTCTCCATTTATGTTTCAGATCTGGGCAGGAAGCTGAGGCACTGCAACTACAACATCTATGCAGACGACACGGTTTTCTACCTCCACTGCACCCCAAATGAGGTTACGACAGGTATCCGACGGGTCAACGAGGACGTAGCGGCGTTTAATGGCTGGGCACTCGAAAATGGGCTACTTCTCAATGCTGAAAAGACAAAGGTCATGGTGATCGGAACCCCCAGATACATCAACACAATCGACTTCGAGACTCTAACGCCCGTTATAGTCAACTCCACCTCGCTACCGTATGCTAAGACAGCGCGCTATCTTGGGATCACTATCACGCACAAACTGCAATGGCATCCGCACATTGAGGGAACTCTAAAGAAAATTTTCTCGACGCTCCATCAACTCCGCATCAGCAGAAAAAACATCCCACTGGAGCTGCGCATCCTACTGATATCGTCGCTTGTCTTCCCCCACATTGATTACTGTTGTCTCATCTACCTAGACTTGACAGGCGAGCTAAATCTACTGCTAGGGAGATCACTGAATGCGTGCATAAGATTTATTTTCGATTTACGCCGTGACGAGCACATCACGCCCTACTACAAACGACTTGGTTGGCTTAAAATCAAACAAAGGCGTAAATATTTTCTGGGGTGTCTGACGTTCAACGTGTTAAAGACGAAAACGCCACACTATCTGGCACAGCATCTTGTAGTTAAAGGCCAGGCTATGGCTCGCAGTACCAGAACCTCCGATAAAAATCTAGTCCTACCAGCTTGCAGAACGGAGCTTTTCAAACAATCATTTTACTTCGCCGCACCGCACCTGTGGAACTCGCTCCCAGCAGCCATTCAAGAACTCACCTGCCTGAACACCTTCAAAGTGATACTACATGAGCATCTTTTGCATGAAATGGACTAAAGGATCTGATTGACACTGACTTCGTCATGACTCAAAATTAAGAGCCAAACGGCATATCGTGTACCTGGTATAGGTTTTTCTGCAGTTTTCCCTATTACCGAGTTTCCGAATGGAGGTACAAACCCTAGACAGCTGCAGACGCAACGATTACAGAACACATTATCACCTACAAACGACCTTCTATACTTTTCGCAATCCATACTGTCTCCTAGACTGCCTCCTTCTTCACCTTATATTGCTTTTCATACTTCTTACCTACTTATACACCTTTTTTTTCTACTTTATCACTAACATCATCTAGTAAGATCGCTAGACACTAACCATTTCAAGAGATGTAACATTGAGGTGTAAAATATGTTATTATTTGTTACCATATTGTACAGCTTAAGCGCTTGAGGGGATTTATCTCAAAGCGCCGAATAAATCAAATCAAATCAAATCAAACTCAAACTCAAACTCTCTCTCTCTCTTTTCGGGATTGAGGTGTCTTCAGAGAGTCGGGTCTTTTTTCGTGTGTTTTCTGGTGCTAGAGAGGTGAAAATCTTCGGCGGACTGTTAAATCAGCATCCACTAAGCTGCAGCTCTTCGCAGAAATGAAGGTAGGTGCCTTCCTGCCTTAATTTTCCTATTATTCTTGCTTATTCTTTTCGTCTTCTTGTATAACCTCAAAATACGGTGACTGGTCAGTGATCACTCAAACGTTCGCATTATTTGCAGTTCTGACGCCTGCTGGCGTCATCTGCCGTTTTGCTTTAATTTTTGATAGATCAATCGATAAGTATCCTGTGGTATCGACGTGTTTATCAGTTGCTGTCAACTTCTGACAGCTCGGTATTAGCGGTGTACCCTTCGGGGTCGATAAGGTGACAGAAGGATGGCGGACAAGCGGTCGACGCGTTCAAATACTGCCAGCACTATTACTAATGCGGGTTGCTCGTCTTCTAGGGGTTCACCTCGACGCGGTAGGCTAGGATCAGAGCCTGATCTCGACGATAGCCGATTTTCCAGTCCTCTTCGATCTGATGGCGAACAACCGATCTCGTATAACAGGCTTCGAGAGATGCGTTCACAAATGAGTGTACATGACGGTACACTTGCACGGTTAGTTAAATCTTCCAAACTAACGTCAGACGAGAAGCAGGCTCTAAATCAGGTAGCAGTAGACTATCAAACCGCTTTCAGCCTTGTATCTTCGGCCTATGCCAAACTAGCTGCGGCGTCCGCGACAGCTGACGATTGTAAGCGTGCTGTCCTCAAAGCACGCGAAGGTATCACCAAGTCTTGTGTCGAATCCGTGAATTCCGCCTTAAAGCGTAACGTGCCGGTGATGATAGAAAAAAATCTTCCTGATCTTGCAGCTATCGTAAGGGAACATCTTCCCGTGGCAAGTGTCTGTAAAACGGGAGAAGCCAGGTCATTTGCAGAGGTCGCTAAATCGTCTGGTCCAAAGATTCAAGTACCTAAAGGGCCTACAGTCAGGGTACAAAATACCCAAACGTTTGTTTTGGCTCCCAAAACCGATTCGGTGGATAAATATCCCAATTATGAAAAAGCTAAGGATGCGGCAATTGGAGCTCTGAGAGCATCACAAATGCGGCTAAAAATTGAAAACATTCGAAGTGCAGGTAAATGTAGCGTCAGAATAGAGGCCAGCGCAGTAGATCTGGACAAGGTGAAGGCCCTTCCGGCCCTCGCTGAGGCCGGCTTAGAGGTAAAAGAGGACGCCAAGTTCAATCCTAGGCTAATTCTTTATGGCATCCCAGTCACTTTCAGCAAAGACGATATCAGGTCAGATTTCATCGCATTGAACTTAGACGGTAAAAACGATGAGGCTCTTAGAGTTGTGTATATCTATCCTTCCAAGGAAAATAAGGCCTACACTAGCTGCGTGGTTGAGGTATCTCACGGCACTTGGGCCTCGCTCAAGGACCAGGACAGAATCTACATAGGCCACTCGGCATGCAGATTTGATAATCATGTCAAGGTTCTTCAATGTTTCAAGTGCCTAGCTTTTGATCATCTTGCGAAAGATTGCAAGGCACAGGCTCGCTGCGGCCATTGTGCGGGGGAGCACGAAATGAAAACTTACCCCATTAAAAATTCCGATAATGAGCACACTAATGCCCGGTTGCATAAACGTGGGGTGCCCCTCGATCACGGGGCAAATTCTGCCCCGAGAGTTATCTGTCAAATGTTTCATAGTAATTGTGTCCGCTCTATGGCAGCAGAACTGCGCCTATGTTCAATTGTCCACACGTCTGACAATCTCCGCGCCGATTTTGTGAAAACAACGCTGAATTAACACATTTTACTGGGAAAACAAAAATAGAAAATCTCCACCGTTCACGATCAGATGGGTCATAAAAATTCAAATTTTGGACGTAGAATATAGGTGAATTTTTTCAAAATTTTCGAAGGATATATTTTATTCGTAGGTGTTATTATTTATTAAAAAAAAAATCGTTCGCTGAAAAATTAAAAAAAAATCAGAGACGATCTTTTATCATAGTACTACAACATATTAAGAAATTAAGCGAAAAAAAAAATGTCGAGGTCAAATGTGAGCGAGAATGGATGGAAAGCCTCATATGTTAATTCAGCGTTGTTTCCACAAAATTCGCGCGGTGATTGTCAGACATGTGAACAATTGATCATAGGCGCAGTTCTACTGCCATAGAGTGGACACAATTGCTATGAAACATTTGACAGATAACTCTCGGCGCAGAATTTGCCCCGTGATCGAGGGGTACCCCACGTTTATGCAACCGGGCATAAGTGCCATAACTGTCACAAGGCAAAACTCGGAGACATTAAGCACTCTGCTCTCGATGGCAAAAAGTGCCCACTATTAATTAATAAATTGAAGGACGAAATTAGTAGAACTCACTATGGCTAGCAATGTAACACCTGGTTCTAATGTCTAACATCTCAAAATCTGCCATGTAAATTGCCAAAACCTTCTAGCTGCTAATCACTTTGTTGAATTTAAACAATTCTTCACTGGCTCTGATTATCACATAATCTGCATGTCCGAGACATGGCTTACTCCTAACATTACAGATGGTTTCGTTGATCTAGAAGGATACAATCTATACAGATGTGACAGAATAGGTAAAACAGGTGGAGGCGTTGGCTGCTATGTGAAGTACAATCTCCAGGCGCGAATACTTCAGGACTCCGGGGGAGAATACTGTCGTAAGCATGAGTTCATCATCGCGGAAATAGCTGTGTCTCGGACGAAGAAGCTAATGCTAAGCGTAGTGTATCGGACCCGGACACGGCTTATTTTATTGATTTCGAAAACTCCTTTTTGCAATTCTTCGTGCATTATTCCAACCATGTTGTCATCGGCGATCTCAATCTCGACCTCAGGCCGCAGGCATACGATAGTGACAAAATGCGCGATCGGCTATGGAACTTTGTAAATAGTTCTAATCTTCATCTCGTCCCGTTCGAGCCGACGCATAATCTCAAAAATAGTGCAACGTGGATAGACCATTGCATAGTTGACAGTCCTGATGGAATAGTTGCATCTGGGCAACTGGACGTATCATTTCTTTCCGCGCATGACCTTATCTACGTCGTGCTTGACGTAGGAGTAGAAGAGGAGTCGAGAGACATCACCTATAGAGACTTCAAAAACTTCTCAATCGATAATTTTCTGAGAGATTTGAGTAGCGCAGATTGGAAACCTTTCTTCTGTAGCGATAACATTGACACGAAAGTAGACTGCATGAATACCATTGTGGATGCCTGCTTGGATAGGCATGCACCTTTAGTTAGGGCCAAGACCAAACCAAATAGGGCCCCTGCGCCTTGGTCGACAACAGAGATTAGGGGTCTCATGAACGAACGCAACCAAGCACGAAGAGCCTGGAAAAGAAAGAGATGCCAGTTACTCCACGAAAAATTCAAACGTCTGCGGAACTTAGTCAAGGCTAAAATCGATAGCGCCAGGAATGAGTTTCACACCAGGACTCTCGGCACCTCGAAATCTTCATCAGAGGTGTGGGCGAAGCTTAGGAGGCTAGGACTTGTCAAATCGAAATCTTCGTCGCGTAGCTTGCACTTATCGATCTCAGAATTGAATAAACACTTTGCGTCTTCTGATTCTATACAGGTCGGCCACGGTCGCCAAGCGGCACCTGAAACCTTCAGTCCATCTTCAATGGAACCGTTCGATGATAATAAGTTCCACTTCTGCAACATCGTTACCGAAAAGGTCCTTAAAGCCATTTTTCACTTAAAGTCGAACGCCATTGGCATAGACGGTATTCCCATTGATGTATTTCGGAGAAGTCTACCCGTTCTCTTGCCCGTTATTGAGCACCTGTTTCATTTCTCGCTTTCACACGGAGTATTCCCCTCATTATGGAAAAATTCTATTATTTTGCCTCTTTCCAAAACGAAATCTCCAAGAGCATGCAATGACTACAGACTCATTTCGCTTCGGTGCGCACTCTCTCAGTGTCTCGAGAGGCTGGTAGCAGACCAAATCTCCGATTATCTTGAGGAACGAAATCTGTATGACCAATTTCAATCGGCCTACAGGTAAGGTCATAGCACTCTTACCGCGCTTATTAGGGTAGTAGACTACTGCCGCCAGGCGATAGACAAAAGCAAGGTTTTTATAGTGGTCTCTTTTGATTTCTCCAAAGCCTTCGATAAGGTTAATCATTCCATACTTTTTAAAGAGCTGAGGAAGTTAAACTTCTCTCCCTTGGTCCCCAAATTTCTTTATTCATATCTCACCAAGAGGCGGCAGGCTGTCAGAGGAATGAATGGGAAACTATCGGAATGGGTCAACAAGAGGCTGGGCGTACCCCAGGGATCGGTTCTGGGACCCTTGCTTTGTATCATCTATGTTTCAGATCTTTGCAATATCTTGCATAACTGCAGCTACAATTTCTACGCCGATGACCTTCAGCTGATGATCGAGTGTGAACCAGTCAACATTCTCAGCGGCATTGCGAGGGTCAGCAGGGACGTCGATACGGTCTGTCAATGGGCAACTGATAACGAGCTACAACTGAACGATGGTAAAACTAGAGCGATATTGGTTGGTTCCACGAGGTACATAAATTCTTTCGACTTCACAACTTTACTGCGTATCCAAGTACGGGGAACAGGGGTTGAGTACTCTTCCAATCTATGTATACTGGGGGTTACGCTAACGAGTGACCTCACCTGGAGACCTCACATTAACAATGTCACCAAAAGAATATATAGTACTGCCTGTCAATTACGCCTCTGTCGCAAACTATTGCCCGAACAGCTACGAATACAGCTAATATCAACTCTGGTTTTTCCTCTGATCGATTACTGCTGCATCATACACCTCGACCTGACGGATGAACTTACACTCTCGCTGCAAAGAGCCTTGAATCCATGCATCAGATTTATCTATATTATCCGTAGAGACGAGCACATCACCCCCTACTTCACAGCGACAGGGTGGCTAAAAGTAAACGCTAGAAAGATTAGTATATTATGTAACATGGGCGTAAAATACGGTTTTACGACCGGGTGCTGATCGCTGTGCACGAGGGCTGCACCGATCAGCACGAGGTCGTAAATCGTACGCCCGCGTTGCATACGCTATTTTTCGCATTAGTGTGCGGAAAATTCGTACGTACAAATAATTTATATTATGTACAAATCCGACTCTTGAACATGAAAAACAATTGAATTGATAATACCGAGGTACAAATTAACCCGATCGCTGTTCACCCGAAACTGAGGCAGGGGTCCAGGGGCGAAGCCCCGGTGGGGGGTGTGGGGGGCGGAGCCCCCCACAAAGTAATATAACTTGATTCATAGTATTATTCTCATAAATAAGCCAATAGGTTCAAGGTTTAAGGTAACATACAAGCATATTAATTCGCAGAAACATCCGAGGTTTGTTACATTTGTCAATGTTATATGAAATCATAGAAGAATATAATGTATGTACGTACATAATAAAAATAATGAAAAAAACCGGACTAAATTATTTTTTTTATGATTTCATATAACATTGAAAAATGTAACAAACCTCGAATGTTTCTGCAAATTAATGCTTGTATGTTACCTTAAACCTTGAACCTATTGGCTTATTTATGACAATAATACTACGAATCTAGTTATATTACTTTGCACGTGTTGTGTCGTCGATAGTCAAAGCGGTACTAATAATTACATGATTACGCATTGGAGCAAGTGATACATATATACAGTCAATAGAGATATTATTGGTAGCATCGGTAAGGTCGAACTTTGAAGTGTCCAATTGATTATGAATATAAATTTTAGAATGCGAGCGTAAAAATTTCGGGTTATCATTTTACGCCCACATTTTAGGGCCTACTTATTTTCTTTTGTTTACATCAGTCGGACGTTTGAACGTTAAAAACGAATCTTTTATTTTACGCCCACAAGGTGTAAAATCGATTTTTACGCACAGTGTTGAAAAAAGTAGCATATAACACCCCGAATATCGAGGTGTAAAATCGAATTTTACGCACACTGTTGCGAAAAATATCTATTAGGCTGCATGATGTACAATGTTTTGAAGACCGGAATACCACTGTAATTGAAACGTAAATTTAAGCGCAAAACAGATGTAGGGATAAGAAATACTAGAGCTCCATCTGAGAATTTAGCTCTTAAACCATGTAGGACTCAATATTTCATAAATTCGTTTACACATGGAGGCGCTGAGTACTGGAAGCCTACCTTTGCACATTCGCAACTGTAAAACCCCTGCTACATTTGAACATCATCTTTTCAATTATCTACTCTCTAGTCCGACACAAGCACATGCTGCTGACACCTGAATCGAATCTAATCTAGTCACCTAGACTGTATATAGGCCGACACATGCAACACACACACATATGATCTTGTATACGCGACACACACACACGAACACACTTACTAGGAGTGTATCGCACCGCCGGACCATGGATCTTGACCAAACTTATAGGGGTGTTTCCTTGAGCCAAAATATACATTACCTGCTGAAAAACTCTCCGGACTTGGCCTTCGCTCTGTCAATTTACCTAAATGTACAATAAAAATCAGCGTCACCTGAGTTTTGCAAATTGCCATGAAATAACCAGTTTTTGTGCAGCGTTATAAGATTCTACATTGCACTGAATATTTATACATTGAATACAGTCATTATTGTACATCAGATTGTTGAAATTTAACATCCCAGCTATAGAAAATCACTTTATTCTGCGCCTACTGACACATTGCTTCTCGTCGTTTGTTACTCGTACAACATTCATTTGGTAAATCTGAAGACCTCTTTCGACTTGAAAAATATTGAATATATACTCTCAATACTCCCACTGACAGCATACGAAATCCTGTAAATTATCACATAATATCGATTTCATCGCAATATTATATTTATTATTCCAGAAGAATATGTATATAGATATACTTATCTCATGGAATGGCATTATGTCACAATAAATGAGGTTAAGTTGTCCGATTGAACGTTTATACCCGACAGCTCGATCTAGAAAGAAACTGCTGTAAAAAAATCTTTCCTAATACAAATTGACAATTACTCTTCGCTATACCATGACTCTATAGTTATTTATTCTCGAATGTTTCCACCAGCTCTTGACTCTGGTATGTATGTATGTACTCTATATATTTGACAGATCTCGATCGATAAATGAGTGTTTGTATGTACCATTGAAGGCCGCGAAAGGTGCACCAACGTAAACTCGACGAATACTGAATTCCCATTGGTCCCTTGGTCTAATTCGTATCAACAGCCAATGGAAATTCGACGTTCAATCTGATTGGTTGTCAGTTGACGATTCGAATTTGCGGAAATCTTTTATTCGGTAACTCTGCGACTATTCGATTGCCCGTTGCATAATTACGAATATTGTTCATTTATTGTTATTAATTAGTTAAAATTGTTATTAGTCTTGTTATTATTGTTATTTTTTCATTGTTTTGTTATTGTTGAGTATTGTTATTGTTGTGTCTCATATCTTGAGAAAAGATGGATAGTGAGCCAAGCGCTGGCCCTGCTAATGAAGATTATGACGAATCTTCATTACAAATGCTCAGCGAAATTGTATATGCGTGCATTGAAATTCTTAGGCGTAAGGGAATAATTATCACCGAAAAAGCTGTGTCAGATATTTCTGACCAAGCTTGGCTTTTGGGTGATGAATTGACAGATAAATTACTAAAAATAGTTGAAGACCATCAGGTGGTCGAAGTAGAAGAGTTGTATGCGGAGGATGAATTACCAGAAGGTGTGTCTGACTATAGCCAAATTGCTGAAAGTCAAGAATGTGACCAAGGATGTTCGCAAGAATCATCTCTAACAGGTAAAAACATAGAATGGATATTATATATTTTCTGAATATAATAAATTTCTAGAACAAGAATAACTACACCAAATTAATTAGTATTTCTTAATTAAAGCTATATAATGTATCTTTTAAATTGAAATAGACTTACTAGAGCTAAATAACTAAACAATAAAATTGACTGAATCAACTATAATCAATCCTAAATAACTTAACAATTAAATTAATTAAATAGACTATCATTAAAGCTAAACAAATAACATAATAAAAAATTCGTTTCTTCGATAGAATCGTCTCCATCGACCAGCCAACCAGTTTCCAGCGAATACGAGCCAGAAGAAAAGAAATTAAAATCTGAAACTGTCGACCTGGAAAAGAAAATCAAAATAGTCAATCTTGCTCGACGACATCCCAAGTGGACATTCAAAACATTGAAAGTCAAAGGTGCTGCATGTTTATCACGGATGGACGAGCTTGCGCGATGGAAAAAAGAAATTCAAAAAGGGGGGACAAGGTTTGATAAATCCAATGCAATTAAAAAGTGGACCTACAAACGATTCTGTGAAGCTCGTAAAAAGCATTTACCTGTGACAACGAGAAATATTCAAGAGTGGGCTTTGCAGGCTGCTATGCAATACCAGTCTGAAGATTTTCATTTCGTCGCTTCAATAGCTTGGGCAAATAGATTTAAGCAAGAACACCGCATCCGACAGCGACGAGTAACCAAGCGTGTGAAATCTACGGAGAAAAGATCATTAGAAGAAGTCTTAAATTCGGCAGAGAATTTTCAGATGCAATGTGGTAATTCAATCTCTGGAATCGATCGTGACTATGTATTGAATACAGATCAGATGGGTTGCGAATATCGCTCTGATGTGCATCGAACATTAGAGCATGTTGGGCAGAAGAGTGTCGATGTATATTTAGGAGATATGAACAAGGTGACTCACACATATACTGCCCAATATACGATCACTGCGTCTGGAAAGTTGCTGCCGAAGGTGTTTGTCTGCTTGCAAGAACCTAAAGGGGCATTTGGTCCAAGAGTTGGCGAACGGGTAGAGGCACTCACCACCGAATACAAGAATGTGTATGTTACATGCTCAAAATCCGGGAAGCTGACAACAGCTTTATTCGATGCATACACCGTGAATATCTTGCAGCCATATGTAGCAGGCAATAATTTTGCCCTGGTATTGGACAGCTGGGGTGGACAATCGAATGCGAATTTGTTTAAGAAATTGGAGGACCAATCCGGAGAATCTTCTTGCAACTTGCAGATAATTCCACCTGGATGCACAGCTTACTGCCAACCATTGGATGTGTATTTTCACCGTCAAGTGAAAATTCTCACCAAAGAACTCCAGAACAGCACCTATTTGCTGCAAGAGCAACGCCAAATCAATAGTCGAGAGGATGCGATCAAAATTCAATCGCTTGTGACTAATCAACTCTGCGCCCCACTTTTCAGAGATATGATCGAGTACGCTTGGTTCGCTGCAAAGTTGATTCCGACAAGAAACGTTTTCATGAACGTCAAGGAAGTCTGTTTCCCAGAAAAGCCATTCAGAAGTAGGTGTAAGTGCGAATTAGCTACAGGCGATTGCAGTGGGAAGTACGCTACTTTCATCAAGTGTTCTTGGTGTCGGGAATACTTGTGCTTCCATTGCTTTTACGAGTTGTATCATCCTCGTCTATGCACGAAATTTTTCATCAACGTCTAAAATCAAAAAATAGTAATAATAATGATAACAACACAATACAATAACAACAACAACAACAATAATATAATAACGATAATATAATAATTAAAAGTGGCATTTGAATATTCCGCAAAAAACAATCAGCACTTTTCAGAGCTACCAAAATCTTTTCACAAGAACGTATCGCTCATGAGCAAGTAAGCACATGGAAAAAATCAATTTCACTGTAACGTCATTAAACTCGATGCAGCTACAGATTCACGCATCGGTTTGAGAACGCCACTTCTAGTTGCTAATCTTTGGTTACCAATTTTTTCCTATGCAAGTAGGAGGATTATTTAGAGCGTGATTAACAATTACCATCAGCTTCTTCGTCCGTTTCATTTCTTCTTATTCTGTCATTTTTCTTCGAGTGATCTTTGGGCTCACAACTTTGGTTTCCATCTAATTTGCACATGGTGAGATTTGCTGATATAACTATAACTGTGCTAACCTCTCAAAGGTTGCGATTGAACTGCACTCGCAATCTAATTAGTCTTTGGTCTTCAGTTTTCTAAGCGAACGAGCAGACGACGCTTTTATTAACACGTGTCGAATATGCGCGACGCGCGACGATCGACATCGATACGTCAATCTATGCGGAGAGTCATTCGATCGAATATATGAAAAATAATTGAAACCGAGAAAACCCAAACAGGATTATATAGTGAAGAGTATTTGCCAAGTCTTATTATGGAACGCTTTTTTTTTACCAGTTTGATTCTCAATGAGGCAGTAGCCTATAAACGTTCAATCGGACAACTTAACCTCATTTATTGTGACATAATGCCATTCCATGAGATAAGTATATCTATATACATATTCTTCTGGAATAATAAATATAATATTGCGATGAAATCGATATTATGTGATAATTTACAGGATTTCGTATGCTGTCAGTGGGAGTATTGAGAGTATATATTCAATATTTTTCAAGTCGAAAGAGGTCTTCAGATTTACCAAATGAATGTTGTACGAGTAACAAACGACGAGAAGCAATGTGTCAGTAGGCGCAGAATAAAGTGATTTTCTATAGCTGGGATGTTAAATTTCAACAATCTGATGTACAATAATGACTGTATTCAATGTATAAATATTCAGTGCAATGTAGAATCTTATAACGCTGCACAAAAACTGGTTATTTCATGGCAATTTGCAAAACTCAGGTGACGCTGATTTTTATTGTACATTTAGGTAAATTGACAGAGCGAAGGCCAAGTCCGGAGAGTTTTTCAGCAGGTAATGTATATTTTGGCTCAAGGAAACACCCCTATAAGTTTGGTCAAGATCCATGGTCCGGCGGTGCGATACACTCCTAGTTAGTGCAAGATAGGACTAAGCCAAACTTATCTGTACTATATTATATATATATGTATATATCAAATTCTATTTATTTATTTATTTATTCTACGTTACTCCATTTCTTTTTCTATTTCTATTTCTATTATTTCATTTTTTGTTTTGTTCCTATTTTGATTATTGATTCAAGCACGATTACGGTACTTTAACAAAGATGTATCACATGCCTATGTAAAAATATTTGTTACAATGTAATCTGAAGTGTCAGCGCTTGAGGGGATCCGTCCCAGAGCGCTCAATAAATAAATCAATCAATCTCTCTCTCTCTGTCAGCAGCATGATATCAGACGTGGTGTTGAGAGACAGATGCCTCACAATTTTAGTCTTATTCGACTTTAGTAAGGCATTTCGTACAGTAAATCATCTTCAGTTGCTTGTCAAGCTTGAGAAGTTAGGATTCTCCGGAAATACTCTGCGATGGGTTTACTCATACCTCTCGGGTAGGTCTGAAGCTGTAGTGGATGAACGTGGCACCTGCTCGTCTCTTGCTGGTGTCCCTCTGGGTTCGGTGCTTGGTCCCTTACTCTTTTCGTTATTTATTAATGACATCGGTGCAGATCTGCGTTACACGCGTCATCTGATATTTGCAGATGATACTCAAATATATCTTACCTGCCCTCCTACTGAACTTACTGACGGCTTAGCGAAACTTATGCATGATGGTAATATTATAGCTAACTATGCTGCTGTCAACGGTCTTAAACCCAACCTTTCCAAATCTAAGATTCCGATTACAGGTAGTGGCGTGTATATTAACCGCTTGGACCTAGCGAGTCTTCCTCCCATTGTTGTCAATGGTATCATGCTTCCGTATGTTGATGAAGTGCGTAATCTCGGAGTAATAATGCGTGCTAATCTTTCTTGGCGTGGTCATGTTCCAGGAGTGTCCAACAAGGTTAACTTTTCCATTTTTAAGCTTAAACACCATCGATATGCCCTCTCTCGCGAGTTGAGGCTTGTAGTCACCCTCATTTTCCCTTTGTTCGACCATTGCTGCCTCGTTTATAATGACCTATCTAGTGAGCTTAACACTATTCTGCAGCGTCTTCAGAATACTGCAATTAGGTTTGTCTATGATTTAAGACGGTATGAACATATCACGCCTTACCGTAGGCAGTTGGGCGGGCTCACTGTCCGTTCGAGACGTCTATATTTTTTAGGTATTTCTGTGTTTAACCTCCTTCAGGGGACCTTACCATCTTACTTGTCTGACTTATTCTTCCGTTACGTGACACATGATAGCCGCCCGACTCGTCAAGCGAGCTCAGCTGTATTTAGTGTGCCACTGCATCGTACTGTGACATACTACGACTCGTTCTGTCTTGCAGCCATTTACTTCTGGCACCCTCTCCCTGATGACATTACTTGTGCGCGAACTTTGAGGTCGTTCAAACCGAGGCTCTTTGCTCATATTTTTGAACTGGACAATGGGTCTGCCTAACTGACTGTTACCGCGTACGGTGCCCTTGCACTATTACTCTTTATGCTGATTATTTTGTTTTTTCTTTTTCTCATTGTACGTGCGCTTCTTCACTTTCTATATAGTTTTCAGTTAGGCTTACTTTCTAGCTGTTAAGTGTGCTCTACCGTATGTTTGTATTGCTCTATGTTATTCATTTCATGCACTCTTTTTTGTTGTTGTTATTTTTCCTTTGTATTAATGATTTGTTTCCCATATTATTATTTTTCATCTGTAATTCAAATTTTACCCCATGAATTATCAGGGCATAAATAAATACAATCAATCAGCAGAAAACTACAACGAGCTAGTGAGTAACTGATAGAAGTATTATTCTTCCACCTGTCATATCCAAGTGTGAATCTAGTCGTCGCAGTTTTTGAACTATGTAAAGTAATAAGCCCCTAGTTAATTTTATTAGGTGGTTAGAATCAGGCCGGGTTATTTGTGTTTACTGGGAGTACAACTTTGAACATAATTAGCGTATAGTGGATATTTTCACATTAAAACTATATATTCAATTCAATTATTGCTAATATAGGATCTAAAGAAGTTTCTGCAACAATGCACAACTGGTGCGTTGATTCTAAAACGTTATGAACAGAACAAATCTTTTGATGTTGAATTGAGAAAAAAATTGGTAGAAACAATTATCTATGGTCTCATGGAAACAAAAACGTCACATGCTGCGTAAGGAAATTAATGTATTATTTGATTCATTTTTGTTAAGTATAAATGATTCTATCTATTCATTAATGACTCAAGATATTTCATCCCACTATCACTCGATTACTTGATTTCCCATCTAATGTTAATCGTTACATGTTCGTTACAGGCAAAACGTACTAACCAATCAGCACTTACATATTATTTCCAAGAAAATTGTAGCATTGTTTCCCACAGAGGCACAAGAAATTTATTATGTCCCACCGAAGACTGAAGGCTCTACACGGAAAATAGCCAAAGGCAAACTTGTTGACAAGTACAGAAATTGGCTTCGCGAGTATTCTAAACTTGGCTTGCGAACTACACATAGAAAATCGATTGAAGCTACCACGTCAGATGCAACTGGTAAATATGCACAATTATTATTGTGATGGCGTACAGATTTATCATTATGCTGCTGTATGTGTCAACTCGACAATTTATCAACATTAACTGAATCTTTTCTCGATGACAGAACTACCTTATCAAAACATTCACGTTCAGTGGCTAAAACACAATAATACACCGTGAGAAAGTGTTGTGGAACACTGACGCAGTTCATTCGAAATTCGCCTACAACATTTTGAGTCAATAGGTGGTGATGTGGCTGACGTTTTTGAAAACTGGCCCGTCCTTAAACATCCGTTGGGATATACATTGGTAAGAATCCACACGAACAAGTGAAAACATGCAAGCAGTAGACACAATTCACTCTCCCGGTTCCACATATATATTGCAGTTCGAGATATTAATGAATAGATGTATTCACTACGATTTTTTTTGTTACTGCTAGGCACCTCATATCATATTTGTAAGCTTGCACTGTTGCACTAGTATAGTTGTCTTAAGGTGCTATTAATGACGCTCATCGCCTGGAAAACGCGGGGAGCTAAAACTCCTACATCACTTGACCGATCGTAATGAAATTTTGAGGATCGATTTATTATCTTTGCAAAAAGTGGAGCAATTTTTTACTTTTTCAAAATTTCGAAAAAAAACATTCGAAATTTCGAAAAATCCGCAAATTTTGAAAAAGTAAAAAATCGCTCCACTTTCTGCAAAGATAATACATCGATGCTCAAAATTTCATTACGATCGGTCAAGTGATGTAGGAGTTTTAGCTCCCCGCGTTTTCCAGGTGATGAGCGTCTTTAATAGCACCTTGAGCCCGCCGCACACGGTACTTGTTTTCATGATTTTTACGTACTGGATTGCTTGCCTGCCTATGACAAAACACATCAAGCAAACAATCCAGCACGTAAAAATCATGAAAACAAGCACCGTGTGCTTATAGCTTTATAATTTCCTATGTTACAAGCTCCCGAAGGTACAATATTTAATTTTCATTTGGAGATTGATTTTATCCACAAATTTCGGAACCATGTCGCATTGTATTCTGCGTGGCCTGATTATTCTACAAAACTTCTCAACTTAACGAAACAACAAATACGGGATAAGCATGCATTGCAAGTTTTGAGAACTTTAAATGAGCCGGATGTGTCTGAAGGTACTATTATATATACTAGTACCTGTGATATACCTCATAATGTAGTGTAACGAAATTATTGTCTATGCTAAACATTTTTCAAACTCTATGTTTCTGTACGGCAAGTACTTTTTTGCATATTTTTTAAATCGTTGAGTCTAAAAATCATTTTAAAAAAATTTGCAGAAACAAAAACTGTAACATTATTGACGCTGTTAGTTGCGCTTTGTCCGCCATCAAGTAGGATACGTTGCGGAAAAAATGTTTGGAAACCTAGCATACTTGAATTACAGGAGGAGTTTATTCTACATGTAAAGGTGATTGCCGCTAATACAAACCTCCTCGCATATATTATGTGTTATTTGATATTTAGTAATGAGTTAATAAAAGATTCATATATTTATTAAAAAAAAAAAAAAATACATTTCAGGTTCCAGGAGATCTACAAGTAAGAATTAATCAACAACGTCGGAAACTTAACAACTGGCAACTTAGCCTCCAACCTTTTGTCGTTATTGTCGAGCCTACACTATCAAGAGACTCGGTAGAGTCTCGAGCCTAGTTATATGAAGAAAAAAAAATTTTTTATATGCGCCGCGCGAGACTCGACCGAGTCTATACAGAGTGTCACAGAAAACATGCCGAGGCTCTTGCATGGTAAGTCTTGATCATAAATGGGATCGAACTTTCCTTAGCCGTTCTTTCCTGAGATGCATAGATTTTCCGTTATAATAATTTTAATTGCAGCCAATGACATGACGCACGGCCTATGACCGGGCCATATGTCAGTGTGCCTCCCGCTCGGTTGTATTTCGAGTGCACACAAGCGAGCGGGAGGCACACCGATACACTGCACGGTCATAGGCAGCGCGTGATTGGCTGGAATTAAAATATTTATAACGGAAAATCTATGCATCTCAGGAAAAAACGGCTAAGGAAATTTTGATCCCATTTATGATCAAGATTCACCATGCGAGAGCCTCGGCATGTTTTCTGTGACACCCTGTATACCCGAACGAGAGCTAAACAACCCATACGGCAATTTATGATCGTTAATTTCTTCCGTCTCGCTATATATACGGAATTGTATCACTTATTGCAGGTTGTGGCCAAGAAAAGCTTTCATTTGAGCCCTTTTACAATGAAATCGATGAACGTAGAGCTGAGATATGATGATTTAACGTTTTAGAATACCCGTTTTCATCACCGAATTTTTGTTCACCTTCTTCAGTCAGATCGCTTGGCGCTAAATCTATGCGTATAAACAGTGTAGAGTGGCCTTTCCCTACTTAAAAAGTCCGATAGAAGTTACAAACCGGCTTCGATACGGCCCCAACCGGCATTAATACGTATTTTGAATACGGTTGCTATCTGTTTTTATCCGTATTCTATGCGGACGCCCTATCGTGTCCCTATCCGGATCTATCCGGGATTGCACCGCGATTTTTAAAAATATCGGTACGCCTCTTATATACGGTTTTATACGGGGTGTAGGATGCCTTGTGAATGCGGCTGTATGCCTAACGTAGCGGGTCCCCATACCTGGGTGGCCCGCGTATGCGGTTCTATTCGGAACGTAGCGGGTCCCCGTACCTGGGTGGCCCGCGTAAGCGGTTCTATGCAGAGCGTAGCGGGTCCCCGTACCTAGATGTCTCCATTGTAGTTTCGTAACTAAATGTATCCTTGATTATTAGTCGACCAAAATTGACCCGCAATAATCTCCAGCTACAATATTTGGATGACGCCAGCTGGCATTAAACAAACAGTGCAGCAGATTTTATAGCAGGTCGCGTGTTGATTTGAGTCATCTAAAAATCGAAAATCAATTTTCATACGAAATTACAGTAGAGGTCTCGCTATAAAATTATTTACCTGAAGGGAACCAGTCAATTAGCGGATAAAAACTGTGAAACAGGTGCGTATTACGTATGATTATAGATATATAGACCTATATATAGGGGTCATTGAACCGAGTAATAGTATAAGGGTTCGAATTAAACAAAATCTTCTTGCAAATGCGTCGAATTTGAAATATACAGGGTGATTGGTTTTAATCGATCCAGACCGATATTTCCCAAACCAAGAGCGATATGAGAAAATATTTCGGACAAAAGTTGCATGGTTCAGACGGGGAAAGAAGTTGGCGGTGTCGGATTTTTCAGTAGAGGCGCCGCTGAGGTCAGGAGAAGGTTAACTTTGTTTTTTTAAACGGAAACCCATGCTTTTCGTTACGTAATTTTGTTCTAATTAAAAAATCAAAAAACTTTTGTACAAAACATTTTTCTGTGAGACATTAATTTTTTATGATATTCTGCTGAACAATTAGAGATTTTTGATTTTTTGAGAACATTTCACCTCTGAACTATCAAGTTTAGAGAAAAATTGTAAGAGACAAAAAGTACGTAATTTCACGCAAAGATTCTTGGAGAATAATTGCAGATTTTTTTTTTCGACAATTTTTGATGTTTTTCACGCAATTGAAGAAGCTGCGATAAAAAGTTATTGGAAAAAAAATCTGCAATTATTCTCCAAGAATCTTTGCATGAAGTTACGCACTTTTTGTCTCTTGAAATTTTTCTCCGACCTTGATAGTTTAGAGGTGAGATGTTTTCAAAAGTTCAAAAATCTCTAGTTGTTCAGTTGAATATCATAAAATATTGGTGTCTGACAAAAAAATGTTTCATACAAAATTCGTTTGATTTTTCAAGTAGAACAGAATTACATTATGAAAAACATGGGTTTCCATTTGAAAAAAACAAAGTTGACCTTCTCCTGACCTCAGCAGCGCCTCCGCAGGAAAATCCGACACCGCCAACTTCTTTCCCCCTCTGAACCCTGCAACTTCTGTCCGAAATATTTTCTCATATCTCTCTTGGTTTGGGAAATATCGGTCTGGATCGATTAAAACCAATCACCCTGTATATCACGTATCGTATTAGGAACATCAATATTGAAGGCATTACGAATACATGAGCATTAACTTTTTTTTTTTTTTAAATAAACAGTCCTCATGCAATCGATCAAATTCAAATAAGTATCACCTTAATAATTAGAAAATATATGTAATTGTACATTTGTACTAACGTTACGATACACTAAGTCTTTGGAACGATCAACATAATTAGGTTATACTCATTGTCTTACTAAAGAACTATTCGAGTCTATGCGATTCTTGATTTAATCTCACATGTATATAACATTTTCATCGAGTAAATAATGACTAAACCCGGGGATATTATAAAAAGTGAGACAAGTGAGTCAGATATAAAGTAGGGAATTATAGAACCCTATGTAATTTTGTATTCAAGATAATACCGAATAAAAAAACAATCGTACTTGTATATACTGCAATATGGTTGTCGTTGAAAATTTAATTTTTTCGAACATCCCCTGAAAAATTTTCTTTTGATGAAAAAACACCAGGGATTTTTTTTTGTTCATGAAAAACAACACGTCTCGCACGAAGATTCAAGTTCATTTTTTGGTAAAATCATGTTTTTTGGAAATTTCTTATCGCAAACAGGATTTTTCCTCAACTATAAACAATTTTTGATCTCAAATAAATGAAATTTCAAATGTTTTTACTCAATGTTCTCTAGTTAATAAAAAATGATAATTATTCAAATTATTTATTTTATTTTAAAACTTAATTAGTTCAAATTTATTGACGAAAATAATGGCAATAATATTGTAACATTGCGAGAGTGATATGAACAAGGAGCAGAGGGAGGGGTAGAATACGAGGAAATAGAAAGAAGGGTTAAAGAAAAGCAGAAAGAAGAAAGATGGGAAAAAATAAGAAACTTCAGACTAGGAGGGTAGGTAAAGGAGGCGAAGTACTGGGAAAGAGAGGGAAAGAAGAGGAGTCATTAAATAAAACTAACTGATACTGTAACATTGTTAAGAACATGCAATTATCAAAAAATTGTTATAATTGCATCGGTGAGAAATTTCCAAAAAAAACATGATTTTACCAGAAAACGAATTTAAATCGTCGTGCGGCACGTGTTGTTTTTCATGAACAAGAAAAAAAAATCCCTGGTGTTTGTTCATCAAAAGGAAACTTTTTGAGAGGCTTTTGAAAAAATTTAACTTTTAACGACCACCCTGATACTGCAGACATCACCTGAATGTGAATATGTCAGTCAATTAGCTTCTTCAGTCACTTGCATATTTTCTTCTTCATCTTCTTAGATTTCCTTCTTCATCTTCTGTTTTATATATTCTCTTCTTCGTCTTCTTTTACGACTCCTTCTTCATTTTTTCTTATATTTTCTTCTTTATCTACTTCATCACATCTCCTTCTTCATCTTCTTTTATATATAGTTCTTGATCTCTCTTGCCATACTGCTCCAATCCTCGAACGCTGATATTTACCAAAATCACTTTCTCGAATTTCTGTAATATATCGTGAAATCGATCAGAGAGCTGTTACTCTTTTAACATGTGGTAGGAATGCATAAGCATATGATGCTAAATTGTAAAGGCGTGAGCTCTGGTAGGGGTTTGGGAGGCGGAGCCGTTACATTAAATTTCAATCAAATTAAAACAAGGTTCAATTGAACTACATACCTATAGCGTATACCGAAGCCTGGGATGGCACGATCTCCGGCGAGCTGGTTTCGTTGTCCGTCATCTGCATGTTGTTTATACCGCTGTCATTCTCACGATCAGATTCACCTGCACCTGCAAGACATACAAATATTGTCACGTCCTCTGGACCTAGCGCCCCATACCCACGTAACTCCAACGATCTATAGGCAGTTAGAAACCTGTATTACCTACAACCGCATTAGTATCCCGACTAACCTTTCTTTCCTTTATCATACTTAGGGTCCGATATTATAAATTAGTACATAATAAGTAAGGGTAATGCATACAACCACTGACTACCAAGGCAACCAATATCAAACATCGGTAACCATAGTTTTTAAGATCATATTAGATAAGTGAATTTTAAATAATTAATGAGTTTAAAGGTGTTGGGGAACCAGGAGGACGCTATTAGACCACGCATAAACGTACACAAACACACCTTTTTATATATATATATATATATATATATATATATATATATATATATATATATATATATATATATATATATATATATATATATAAACATAAGTCCCCTTGGTAAACCAACGACCATTAATATTATAATTTACATTACAACCAATACTATATTCAGTACTATAATCAATATTATAATGTCAGTATCATAACCAAAACAATATTATTAATCGATATTTTAGTTAATTAAATTCGTATAGCCAATGCTAAAGGGTCATAGACGTATTAGCATAGATGAGTTAACTAGTTAATAATATCTAAGTTATTGGGGAACCTAGAGACACTACCAGTCCTCCTAGTGAACCAATGATCACCAACATTAATTTTACAAGTAAAATTTATAATCTAATTAGAGTTAATCATATTCTTCTAACAATTATTATAATACATATCTCATCAAACCAAAGCTACAAGTAGCTAACGAATAGATATATAGATATATCCTACCACGTTAAGGGAAATAAGGAGAAAACAGGTGGTGGGCACATAGGAGCAGACAGAAACTAAAATATATATATATATATATATATATATATATATATATATATATATATATATATATATATATATATATATATATATATATATATATATATACATGCAACGACGAGTAAGGGGCGTAAAGCGTAGAGACACTTGAGGGGGGAATCCCTTACAAGAGATGTATATATATATTAGGGTGGTCCTTATTTTGGATATTTTGGATTTTTTTTCCACGATCCCCCTAAATCGGTTCTAAATAAATAAAAAGAAATTCCTGCCAAATTAGAGCTCGATATTTCAATTTTAACCTGGCCCCCCCGGCAGTCAAAGTTTTAAACGGGAAAATACGTGTATTTTAGACTGTCAATTGTTTGAACATTTTTCCAACCTAGTAAAAATTGATACAAAAATTTGAAATTCTGCACAAATATTCCCCATAGTATAAGGTATAGTTGTAGAAGTATATCAAATTTTTTTTCTTCTATTTATTCATTTTTTTATGAATATCAAATTGATATTTATATTGATCATAACTCCAGAAATTACGGATGTAAAAATTTGATATACTACTTCAATCATACCTTATACTATGAGGAATATTTGTGCCTTATCTCGAATTTTTATATTAATTTTCACTAGGTTGGAAAAATGTTCAAACAATTGACAGTCTAAGATACACGTATTTTCCCGTTTAAAACTTTGACTGCCGGGGGGGCCAGGTTAAAATTGAAATATCGAGCTCCAATTTGGCAGGAATTTCTTTTTATTTATTTAGAACCGATTTAGGGGGATCGTGGAAAAAAAATCAAAAATATCGAGAATAAGGACCACCCTAATATATATATATATATATATCAGCTAAGACTCAGAATAAGAGGAAAACCATCTGTGGTGGAGAAGCTAACCTCCCCTAATTTACATATATGCACCAACCAAAAATCAGAAAGAAATGTAAAAAGGGGGAAAAGTGCTCCCATTAGCTGAACTAGTTTTCTCCTTACTAAAAATACAGTATTTGACCAATGAAATTTAGAGATGAAAACCCCACCCTTGGGAAAAGTTCCTATAAAAAAGGGTGCCGGAGGAATAATCACTCTCACTCATCCGTTTTTTTTAGCACTCTCGACTCAAATACATTAATCATATTACCACTCTACGACCCTTTTTCTGAATATTAGTCGTACGCCGTATATTAGACGTGATAACTTAAAATCATTAGCCAGAAAAATCTTAAATTTCTTGGTCGAATACACGAATATTTTAAAATCTTGAAAAGTGTAGATCAACAATTTCCAATAAACCATTCATATTTTAATAAACAAGCATAGACTCATTATTCTCACCCGTAAGTAAAACTTTAACTCATCCACTTACTGACGATTTTCTTACTGAGCAAATCCTATCAATTTATTAATATTCCAAACCTTCAAGCCTTCAGCCTTGACACCTAGAGACAATATCTCTGGTCACGGGGTAAAAATCCAGGAGAATATCCTAGATTTGACCTCAAGTTGTCACCTGAAGTGTACTAACATATTCCTTTCCTTTTCCTGACGATTTTCTTACTGAGCAAATCCTATCAATTTATTAATATTCCAAACCTTCAAGCCTTCAGCCTTGACACCTAGAGACAATATCTCTGGTCACGGGGTAAAAATCCAGGAGAATATCCTAGATTTGACCTCAAGTTGTCACCTGAAGTGTACTAACATATTCCTTCCCTTTTCCTGTCAATACCCTTCGCTAATGCCTAGAAAATCATCGGTAACTGGAGGTAGAGTAAATAAACTCAAGAAAATTGGTTTACCCATAGAGATCAGAACAACCCTAAACCAACTCCTCACCGGGTTGGAAAAAGCGTCTCAAGTATTAACCCGATTAATTCAATTCACTAACGAATCTTTCCCCACTCTATCAACCGATACTAAAACAGACGGAGATCCTATTATATTCGTTCCGAAAACCTTATCACTACCCCAGTCCGGAGTTTCACGAATAAGTACCGAACTACCACCACTTACAAGTCCACATACCTTAACCTTAACACTAACCCCTCAGATCCTTCCTTCAGACCCAAATTCACCTCCTCAAATCATCCAAGCTCCCCTCGAAACGATCAATCTTCCTATTTAATCTACCATCACAAATAAAAACCATCTCCCAGCACAGCCCGCTACGCCTTTAACACCGTTCAACCACCCGCTTGACTCTGCTCCCGAAGAACGAGATCCTCTCTTTCTCCATCCTTATCTACCCTTTTCTAGACAAGAGAACCCAGTTACGAATCCTATATCTCCTATAAATTACCAAGAACCATCCGACGCGAAGCTTTTTCCAATTATTCCTGAACAGTCACCCCTTGAAGACATAGATTATTATTTGGAGATTGCCAAATCAATTCTAGACCCTAATTACGCACTGCCTATACTCACTGACGATATCCTGACGGACGTGGATCATTGGGAGCAGCAGCAGCAACAGCAACAGCAACAACAACCAACACCCTCAACGGAATAAATCCGGATACACAAGGTAAACAAAAGTAATTCTATTTAACTAAATTTTCCTACTATACCAACTGTTTTTCCCGATTAAGAATTTTCTCTAATACTCCCCGTATCCCGATACAAGTGTATTCGAAAGGGAGTCTACTTTACCGGTAACGTGCGAAGTAAAGTCTTTTCACACTGGGTGGCAGGTATAACGAGAGTCCCGATTTCCCTAGCTCGCGTTATATATGTATATATTTTATTTCCCCGGTTTAATAAAAGATTGACTCGTTGGGACGTTACATGTTTCTGGTGACAGCGGCCTTGGGATTCGATTAAAAGGAGAAATTCTAAAAGGGAAAAATACGAAATCTCAATCAAAAGTATAATATCCAAAAATGGAGATCGAAATACCACAGAAAGAAACATATACTAAGGAAGACCTTCTAGACATAGCTGCTAAATATAAGGAGCAATTTGATATAGAACAAACGCGAATGGCTGAAAAAGATCAGGAATTGAAAGCTAGAACTCGAGCCTATAGACAGAAAGAATTAGAATTTGACAGCATAAATACTAAACTAAAAGAAAATATTAAAATATTAAAATCAGAGTTAGCAATAGTTCAAAACCCAGAGATAATGTCAGATATAACTACGGACGAAACAATCCAAGGTTTCCGAACTAAATTAGATGAAACAATAAAATATATTACAGCCCATGAAGACTCCATAACCGAAGAAGTAGGGAAATTACGCAATGAACTAAATGCACTCAAGCAAACACCGGGATCTAGTAAAAGTTCAGAAATAACACAAGATAAAATGTTAGAATCTCGAAACGAACCGGACCTCACAGACACAACCCCAAAAACCTCCCGAACACCAGACAGTGTTAAAATTACCCGTCCCAACCTTGAAAATTCTACACCTATTTCCTTCAAACCATCCGGCGATGCCCGCGTAACACATTCAACCCCTTTAGACCGGATAGAAGAACGTATTCGACACATAGACGAACAACTAACTACGCCACAGGCGCGAGTGATACCATATCATGATACCCCAATTCCCCTTAAACACGCTATCAGTACAATACCCACATATAACGGCGACAATATGCCTGTAATGCAATTTATTAGAGCATGTAGAAAAGCAAAAGAAATGACCAGTCCGGGGTCTAGATCATATTTCACTAAATTAGTCAAAAATAAATTGCACGGACGTGCATATACCGTCGTGGAAGATAAAGACTATGACGACGTTGAATCACTATTAGATCGTCTATCAGAAATTTTCGGGCCTTCTAAATCTGTAAATTATTATCGTGGAGAGTTAGGAAGGCTGTACAAAAAACCTAACGAACATATAATCGATTATATAAACCGCGTAAAAGATCTCAAAACGGCTATATTAGAGGCAGAACGCCGCGGTGGGCTTGAAATCACAAATGAAACATTAAAAGCAGACGACAAAGATGTGCTGGAGGGATTTTTAGAGGGGTTGCCATCAGAGTACAGAAATGGCATAGATATCTTAGGGTATAAAACATTAGACCAAGCATTCGATAGGGCAATGGAATTAGGGAAACGCTTTAACCGGGAAAAAGAAAGGGAAAAGACAGACCTACCTACCCTATCGCGTCACTCTGACTCATATGAAGCACAAAAGGAAAATATTTACTGTAGAATTTGCAAACGCAGTAATCATCGCGAAGAAAAATGCTATTTTAACCAGGATAATAGATTCAAAAGTAATGATTCTGACAGAAAACCAGTTATACCTCAAAATCGCGGAAATGATCGCACAGCAAATACAAGTATTTACCACACTCGAGAAGGTGAAAATCGAAATTTAAATAGTCAAAACGGAAATTTTAGTATTAATCAAGAAAATAACTATCATATTCGGAATAATGAAAATCGAAATCAACAAAGAACCGGGAATTTTAATAGTAACCAAGGAAGTTATGAACGCGGAAACAATAGTCCACGACGGGGAGAATTCCATTCGACATTAATTTGTGCCTATTGTAAGAAATCAGGGCATGATATAAATGATTGCCGAAGAAGAGAATATAATAATGCGTTAGGAAACAAAGATCAGGATAACTCAGGGAATCACCAATCGGGAAACGGAGGCGGACCTTCGGGGACATGGGGTGGACCCCGAGAGGCCAGCCAGACCTTTTCCGCTCTACCTATACAAACAGAACCAGCCGTATCGCAACAGTTAAACTGACCGCCCATAAGCAGGTACCTTCAGTAAACATCATGTCAAAAGATTTATATAACAATGTCGACATGATGATAGACACAGGGTCCGAGCCTAATCTTTTAAAAATAAATGCTTTGAAAAACTTAACTAATATAAACCGCTGTGAGATCTTGAAACTCACAGGAATAACAGAAAATTTCGTAAATACATTAGGGAAGATAACAATAAAAATATTCAATATACCGATCTCTTTCCATTTAGTTGACGATGACTTCCCTATATCACAAACAGGTATATTAGGATCGGATTTCTTTCGCACACACAAAGCGATGATTAATTAGATAGATAGATAGATAGATATTCTTTATTATGACCATTACAATATTGGACAAACTTAAGAGTAGAGTACAGAAAGAGAGTAAGCAGGGCAGTTAGACATAGAAACACTCGCATTCGCACGAGGGACAAGGGAAAACTGCCGAAAAAACCTTGTCCAAGTGTAGCCGGACTAAGTGCTCCAATCCTCAGCCTGACAATTCAGCGCCTGAACGGCGTGACCCGTCTTACATTTTTTGCGAGCTGCCGCTCAGGTCTTCCTCGACAGGCCGGGGATTTGAACACACGTCCTCCCGCTCCGCAGTCTCGAGTGCTAGCACTACGCTACTACGGTCGGTGATTACGCACAGGAATGCGTCGAACTAAATAACAATCAACTTTATTTCAATTCAAGGGAAACAGTAGTGATCCCAGCCCGCACAAATAGTAGTCTTTGTATTAAAATCAAAAATAATGAATTAAAAAAAGGATATGTACCCCAGCTTATAGCAGGAGACGGGATTTTTCTAGGCGAAGCATTAGTAAAGAATAATGGTGGTAGGGCCTATATTAGAGTAACCAATACGAGAGACGAAGACGTTAGGCTAATAGTGCCTACCATTGACCTACTACCCTGCCGTGGGGCGATACCATTATTAGATTCTTCCCTAGGGCAAGAATTACGGACAAATCACATTAAAAATTCAATAGAACCTTTGAATAATGAGGAAGTTCTTAAAATAAATCATATCTTAGGGGATAAGGTAGACGAAGAAACAGAATCCACGCACTTGGAATTGAATGAGGAAATTCTCACTGCACTAGAAGGAAGCGTAAACGAAAATGCGAACGCAAATCAAAGTGATAATGATAATGAAAGCGTTAATGAAGGTGATATTAGAAGTGATAATCAAGTTGTTACTGAAAGTGATAATGTAAATGATAATAGAAATGATGATGAAAACTTAAATCTACAAAATCAAAATCTACAAAATCTACAAAATCTACAAAATCTACAAAATCTACAAAGTCAACGTCGGAGTCGGAGTCGGAGTCTCGGAGTCGGAGTCTCGGAGTCGGAGTCTCGGAGTCGGAGTCTCGGAGTCGGAGTCTCGGAGTCGGAGTCTCGGAGTCGGAGTCTCGGAGTCGGAGTCTCGGAGTCGGAGTCTCGGAGTCGGAGTCTCGGAGTCGGAGTCTCGGAGTCGGAGTCTCGGAGTCGGAGTCTCGGAGTCGGAGTCTCGGAGTCGGAGTCTCGGAGTCGGAGTCTCGGAGTCGGAGTCTCGGAGTCGGAGTCTCGGAGTCGGAGTCTCGGAGTCGGAGTCTCGGAGTCGGAGTCTCGGAGTCGGAGTCTCGGAGTCGGAGTCTCGGAGTCGGAGTCTCGGAGTCGGAGTCTCGGAGTCGGAGTCTCGGAGTCGGAGTCTCGGAGTCGGAGTCTCGGAGTCGGAGTCTCGGAGTCGGAGTCTCGGAGTCGGAGTCTCGGAGTCGGAGTCTCGGAGTCGGAGTCTCGGAGTCGGAGTCTCGGAGTCGGAGTCTCGGAGTCGGAGTCTCGGAGTCGGAGTCTCGGAGTCGGAGTCTCGGAGTCGGAGTCTCGGAGTCGGAGTCTCGGAGTCGGAGTCTCGGAGTCGGAGTCTCGGAGTCGGAGTCTCGGAGTCGGAGTCTCGGAGTCGGAGTCTCGGAGTCGGAGTCTCGGAGTCGGAGTCTCGGAGTCGGAGTCTCGGAGTCGGAGTCTCGGAGTCGGAGTCTCGGAGTCGGAGTCTCGGAGTCGGAGTCTCGGAGTCGGAGTCTCGGAGTCGGAGTCTCGGAGTCGGAGTCTCGGAGTCGGAGTCTCGGAGTCGGAGTCTCGGAGTCGGAGTCTCGGAGTCGGAGTCTCGGAGTCGGAGTCTCGGAGTCGGAGTCTCGGAGTCGGAGTCTCGGAGTCGGAGTCTCGGAGTCGGAGTCTCGGAGTCGGAGTCTCGGAGTCGGAGTCTCGGAGTCGGAGTCTCGGAGTCGGAGTCTCGGAGTCGGAGTCTCGGAGTCGGAGTCTCGGAGTCGGAGTCTCGGAGTCGGAGTCTCGGAGTCGGAGTCTCGGAGTCGGAGTCTCGGAGTCGGAGTCTCGGAGTCGGAGTCTCGGAGTCGGAGTCTCGGAGTCGGAGTCTCGGAGTCGGAGTCTCGGAGTCGGAGTCTCGGAGTCGGAGTCTCGGAGTCGGAGTCTCGGAGTCGGAGTCTCGGAGTCGGAGTCTCGGAGTCGGAGTCTCGGAGTCGGAGTCTCGGAGTCGGAGTCTCGGAGTCGGAGTCTCGGAGTCGGAGTCTCGGAGTCGGAGTCTCGGAGTCGGAGTCTCGGAGTCGGAGTCTCGGAGTCGGAGTCTCGGAGTCGGAGTCTCGGAGTCGGAGTCTCGGAGTCGGAGTCTCGGAGTCGGAGTCTCGGAGTCGGAGTCTCGGAGTCGGAGTCTCGGAGTCGGAGTCTCGGAGTCGGAGTCTCGGAGTCGGAGTCTCGGAGTCGGAGTCTCGGAGTCGGAGTCTCGGAGTCGGAGTCTCGGAGTCGGAGTCTCGGAGTCGGAGTCTCGGAGTCGGAGTCTCGGAGTCGGAGTCTCGGAGTCGGAGTCTCGGAGTCGGAGTCTCGGAGTCGGAGTCTCGGAGTCGGAGTCTCGGAGTCGGAGTCTCGGAGTCGGAGTCTCGGAGTCGGAGTCTCGGAGTCGGAGTCTCGGAGTCGGAGTCTCGGAGTCGGAGTCTCGGAGTCGGAGTCTCGGAGTCGGAGTCTCGGAGTCGGAGTCTCGGAGTCGGAGTCTCGGAGTCGGAGTCTCGGAGTCGGAGTCTCGGAGTCGGAGTCTCGGAGTCGGAGTCTCGGAGTCGGAGTCTCGGAGTCGGAGTCTCGGAGTCGGAGTCTCGGAGTCGGAGTCTCGGAGTCGGAGTCTCGGAGTCGGAGTCTCGGAGTCGGAGTCTCGGAGTCGGAGTCTCGGAGTCGGAGTCTCGGAGTCGGAGTCTCGGAGTCGGAGTCTCGGAGTCGGAGTCTCGGAGTCGGAGTCTCGGAGTCGGAGTCTCGGAGTCGGAGTCTCGGAGTCGGAGTCTCGGAGTCGGAGTCTCGGAGTCGGAGTCTCGGAGTCGGAGTCTCGGAGTCGGAGTCTCGGAGTCGGAGTCTCGGAGTCGGAGTCTCGGAGTCGGAGTCTCGGAGTCGGAGTCTCGGAGTCGGAGTCTCGGAGTCGGAGTCTCGGAGTCGGAGTCTCGGAGTCGGAGTCTCGGAGTCGGAGTCTCGGAGTCGGAGTCTCGGAGTCGGAGTCTCGGAGTCGGAGTCTCGGAGTCGGAGTCTCGGAGTCGGAGTCTCGGAGTCGGAGTCTCGGAGTCGGAGTCTCGGAGTCGGAGTCTCGGAGTCGGAGTCTCGGAGTCGGAGTCTCGGAGTCGGAGTCTCGGAGTCGGAGTCTCGGAGTCGGAGTCTCGGAGTCGGAGTCTCGGAGTCGGAGTCTCGGAGTCGGAGTCTCGGAGTCGGAGTCTCGGAGTCGGAGTCTCGGAGTCGGAGTCTCGGAGTCGGAGTCTCGGAGTCGGAGTCTCGGAGTCGGAGTCTCGGAGTCGGAGTCTCGGAGTCGGAGTCTCGGAGTCGGAGTCTCGGAGTCGGAGTCTCGGAGTCGGAGTCTCGGAGTCGGAGTCTCGGAGTCGGAGTCTCGGAGTCGGAGTCTCGGAGTCGGAGTCTCGGAGTCGGAGTCTCGGAGTCGGAGTCTCGGAGTCGGAGTCTCGGAGTCGGAGTCTCGGAGTCGGAGTCTCGGAGTCGGAGTCTCGGAGTCGGAGTCTCGGAGTCGGAGTCTCGGAGTCGGAGTCTCGGAGTCGGAGTCTCGGAGTCGGAGTCTCGGAGTCGGAGTCTCGGAGTCGGAGTCTCGGAGTCGGAGTCTCGGAGTCGGAGTCTCGGAGTCGGAGTCTCGGAGTCGGAGTCTCGGAGTCGGAGTCTCGGAGTCGGAGTCTCGGAGTCGGAGTCTCGGAGTCGGAGTCTCGGAGTCGGAGTCTCGGAGTCGGAGTCTCGGAGTCGGAGTCTCGGAGTCGGAGTCTCGGAGTCGGAGTCTCGGAGTCGGAGTCTCGGAGTCGGAGTCTCGGAGTCGGAGTCTCGGAGTCGGAGTCTCGGAGTCGGAGTCTCGGAGTCGGAGTCTCGGAGTCGGAGTCTCGGAGTCGGAGTCTCGGAGTCGGAGTCTCGGAGTCGGAGTCTCGGAGTCGGAGTCTCGGAGTCGGAGTCTCGGAGTCGGAGTCTCGGAGTCGGAGTCTCGGAGTCGGAGTCTCGGAGTCGGAGTCTCGGAGTCGGAGTCTCGGAGTCGGAGTCTCGGAGTCGGAGTCTCGGAGTCGGAGTCTCGGAGTCGGAGTCTCGGAGTCGGAGTCTCGGAGTCGGAGTCTCGGAGTCGGAGTCGGAGTCGGAGTCGAAGTCAAATTCAGAATCAAGATCTAAACCAAAGAAATCCTCGAGATCAAGAACAAAATCAAGAAATAATATTAAACCCTCAACAAACTTCCAATATCAAGCCGCATCATTCAGACGAAAGAGATAATAGGATTAGAACCAGGATCCGCACCATATATGGCGAAGAAAGATATAATGAATTAATAGGACTTTTAAGGTTAGAACACCTGAACAGGGAAGAGAGAGAGAACATTAATAAACTCGTCAAACAAAATCAAGATAGATTTCACATACCCGGGGAAATGCTTGGAACCACTACGGCTATAGAACACGGTATAAACACAACTGATATGGTACCGGTAAACACGCGACAATATAGGTTTCCCCCTATCCACAAGGAGGAAATAACTAAGCAGGTAAAAGAACTCCTCGAAAATAAAGTCATTAGACCATCCCTCTCACCCTATAATTCACCCCTATGGATAGTCCCTAAGAAGCCCGACTCTAAAGGAAATAAATGTTGGAGAATGGTCATCGATTATCGCTCATTAAACGAAAAAACGATTGGTGACGCTTATCCGTTACCAAACATAATAGAAATATTGGATCAATTGGGCAGTGCAAAATATTTTTCAGTCTTCGATCTTGCATCCGGTTTCCATCAAATAAAAATGAAAGAAGTCGACGCACACAAAACGGCTTTCACTACGCCATACGGTCACTATGAATTCGGCTGTATGCCATTCGGTCTAAAAAATGCACCAGCAACCTTCCAGAGACTCATGGATCAGGTCCTCTCGGGGTTACAAGGAATAGAATTATTCGTATACCTCGATGATATAGTAATATATTCTAGTTCACTACAAGAACATGAGCAAAAATTTTGCACTTTAATGAAACGTTTAAGAGAAGCTAACTTAAAATTGCAACCAGATAAATGCGAATTTTTAAAAAGGGAAGTAATGTACCTGGGACATATCATCAGCGAAGAAGGATTAAAACCTGACCCTAAAAAAATAGAAGCTGTCAAGAAATTTCCAAAACCCAAAAGTGCCAAGAATATAAAACAGTTCCTAGGACTAGCCGGATATTATAGAAGATTTATACCTGACTTCTCAAAAATCGCTAAACCTCTCACTAATTCATTAAAAAAAGGTATACGTTTTACTTGGACCGATGATCAGGAGCTAGCATTTACAGAATTACAAAATAAATTATGTAGCGAACCTATTTTACAATATCCTAGATTTACCGAACCTTTCGTAATAACTACAGACGCATCTGGGTATGCTATAGGAGGTATAATCAGTCAGGGACCTATCGGAAGGGATTTACCAATTGCATACACATCTAGGCTTTTAAACGCAGCAGAACAAAATTATTCAACTACTGAAAAGGAATTGCTTGCAATAGTATATTCAGTAAACCATTTTCGCGCCTATATCTATGGAAAAAGATTTACACTCGTTACAGACCATAGACCCTTGGTATGGCTACACTCGGTAAAAGATCCAACCTCACGCCTGGTTCGCTGGAGACTAAAATTAGCGGAATACGAGTATGAAGTAATTTATAAAGCTGGAAAAGTTAATTCTAACGCAGATGCATTATCCAGGAATCCGGTAGAATCGAATCAACAGGTTTTAGCTATAAAACCCAATAACCAGAAAGAAATTACCTTTTCCATCGAAATACTCCCAGGAAATTTATTTAACTCAGATGAAGATTATTCATTAGCCCACTGTGTAGCTGAGGATTTTAAGATGGGAGCAGGCATAGCATTGGAATTCAAAAATCGTTTCGGTGAAGTAGAATCGTTATTAAAACAACAACAGGAGGTCGGTGGAGTAGCTTATCTACGGATCAAGGAAAGATATATATTTTACCTTGTAACAAAAGAATATAGTAACGACAAACCCATACCGGACGCGTTAGAAAATAGTCTAAAAACGTTAAAATCACTTTGTATCAAATTAGGGTGTTACAAAATAGCTATGCCGAAGATAGGGAGCGGATTAGATCACCTCCCATGGGAAGAAACTGAAAAGAAACTCCAACAAATATTCGAACACCCGTTCTCCATTAAGGTCTATACAAACCAAGAGGCCTCAGCAAACTCAAGAACTAACGAAATAGGAAAAACCCCAAAAGCAGTTAATATCGCAGAAAAACGAAATCTACGGAATAGGCAATACCTCCATATGCCCACTAAATACGGGGATTACGAAGTAGGAACAAAGCAAACAAAGAAAATTAGGGATCGGAAGAGAACTCTCACCCCCTCGGACGTTTTCGACAAAGAGCCAACACACATGGTTACCATAGATAATAAAGAAGCAACCACTCAACAGGGCTTTGGAAAACCCAAGACCCAAGTTTTACAACTCCCAGGAAAAATTGAGGCGTCCCATACGGTCAGCATTAACAAAGACACAAACATATTAATACCCTACTCCCAAGACCGTGCCCTTGATCAAACAAATGATAATAACCATGGAGAATCGAGCCGCGAGTTAAGGAACAGGGAGAACTTACAGAAACCGGCTAAACTGACTGACTATGAACTTACCTATGAACTTCTTCACGTCAATTAAAACCTTCGCTACGTCGATCTCAAAATTTAGAATCAATATCAGAAGAAGAAATAATTAATCTTGAACAAAATTTAAATAACGATACTCCCACAAACACATCCATTGTGAATCCAGATACTTCGCACCCCTACCAAAACCCAAGGGACGTCATAGCAACGCTAGAAAAATCTGACCCGCCCACAATGGCTGAACCCTATTACCCCTCACACGCTCCCAACGACACACACATAGAATCAAGAAATATAAGTGACAGTGAGGACTCCAACACAGATTCCGATTCAGACAATGGAGATCAGAACCACAATGATGCATATATACCAAATCAAATACAAATATCCGAAACCACAGATAAACTAACTATGCAAAAGGGAAATATAGCATTTTTTATAACCCTTAGAAATGACCCTTGCGATGAAGGATCAAAAGACTTACAAAACATAAACAAGTTACCCCATTTCACGGACCTAACGTTAGGAAGAGCTAGAGTATTAGAAACAGGAAGCAAAAGGTATATAGGGATACCCATCAAGGAAAGTTTAAATACTCAACTAGACCACGAAATATTAATCGAAGGTTTAAAATCTTTACTAGATGTCATAATTGAATTTCAACTTAAAACTATAGCAATAGCTAAAACAGCAAAAATCGATAGCATAGAATGGAAGGAAATTTTTAAATTAATACGCGATATATTTACAAGTACTCCGTGTAAAATAACCATTTGTAACTCATTGATAAGAATTCCATCCGTGGAAGATCGAATGCAAATAATTCAGGAATATCACTCATCTGCTCTAGGTGGGCATAAAGGAGTCACAAAAACGTATAATAGAATTAGGCAAAATTATTTTTGGGAAAATATGAAGAATCAAGTTCAACGATTCATAGTGGAATGCACAAATTGTCAATTAAAGAAGTTAACTAGAGTTAAAACAAAACAACCTATGATATTGACCGACACACCGGGAGCAAGCTTCGATAAGGTATCTATGGATATAGTCGGCCCTCTACCCATAACTAGACTAGGAAATGAGTACATATTAACCGTCCAAGATCAATAAACCAAATATTCATTAGCTATTCCATTAGATGAAACTACCTCTGTAAGAATAGGAGACGCCCTCGTTAAAAATTTCTTTTGTAAATTCGGGGCACCCAAACAGATACTAACAGACCGAGGCGCGAACCTAATAAGTTCACTAATGAGAGCAATAGCCAAGCGGTTCAAAATAAAGCAATGTCGAACAACTGCATTTTACCCTCAATCCAACGGATCTATAGAAAGGTCACATCACGTACTGGCAGAATATCTCAAACAATATATCAGCAAGGAAAACAATTCGGATGAATGGTTAGACTTAGCTATGTTCTCATATAATACCAGTGTACATGAGGGCACGCGTTACACCCCATATGAATTAGTTTTCGGGAAAACGGCTAGATTACCTTCTAACCACGTAATCGTAGAAGAGCATAACAATAGAACCTATGGTGAATATTTAACCGAATTATTTACAAAAATTAGAGAATTACGAAATCAGGCAAAGATCAATCTAATGAAAGCAAAGGAAAAATATAAATTCTACTATGATAAAAGAATAAAACCTATTAAATTGCATCTAGGAGATATGATTTACTTATTAAAAGAACCACGTAAAGGTAAACTAGGAGATCAATATACGGGACCACATGAGGTAATGGAATTATTAAATAATCACAACGTTAAGATTAAAATAGGAAATAAAACAAAAGTAGTGCATGAGAATAAATTAAAGATTTGCAAATAATCAAGAGACTCGGTAGAGTCTCGCGCCAAGTACATTGAAAAGAATTTTTAAACGCGCGGCGCGAGACTCTGCCGAGTCTATATACCCGAACGGGAACTAACCGCTGTAGTGGGGGGACAATATTTTCTTAATTTCTTACGCCTCGCGATATCTACGGATTTGCAATATTTATTGTAGAATGTAGCCATGAAAAGCTTCAATTTAAGCCCTATCTCGATGAAATCGATAAACGGAGACCTGAGATATGATTAATCAACGCTTTGAGAATACCCGTTTTCATCACGAATTTTTCACCGTCTCCTTCTTCAGTCAGATCGCTTAGACCAAAACCTATGCGCAAAAAATTAGTAGAGTCGCCTTCGCTAGGCTACAGCGAGAGCAGAGACCTACCACGTACGGGAGTCAGTTGCTAGATGGCGCATCGGTTAGCGCCAGCGTTGATTGAAGATATTCGAACATAGATCAAAAATCATAAAAATTTACAGACTTTTTTTAAAGTCCGGCGCGAGATTAGACAATCTTTTTCACCGCAAAGGCTATAAGGAGTGGAGAGATAATGTTTCCCACAGCTAGACGAAAGTTATACACATAGAAATAATTAAATAAAATCAAAGCGAGTTCGTCGGTCTACGATACAATAACGCTCTCCATGGCCCACAAGAGGCAGCATAATCGTGCTTTATTTGTCGTATTTTTGATGACAGTTGTGGGGAATGAGGACGAGAATCATATCAAATATAGAGTAATAACTAAATGTACTTTGAAAAAATTGGAAAGCGATAGTTGTTCATTATATTACAGTGGAGTCCTATGGAATAATAATCATATCCGTCTTCTCGTTTATTTCAAGAGATCGACCCTTTGAGGTTATGAGAATTATCTGTCAGGATTGATCGCGATTTACACAGAACAAAGGGTCAGCAGTGAAATACCCACATTTATTTGAATACTTATTTCTTTGATAATAGAAGGTGGTTTACATAAAACTGAATATTTTTGCAATGTCAAAAAAGTATTTACGGCAATAGAATAAAATTAACCGTATCTGCATATCAACCTATCTGTAGATAAATAAATCAGTTACGGAGCTTGTTACAGGCCTTGAGGAAATGTAAATGAATGTGATCAAAAAGAGAAAAACTATGCGATCTATTAGTTATCGACGATAAAGAGATGCTGCACGGTTCAAATGTCGTGTATGAAGTACTGACATACCCAGATAACAAAATGTCTGCACAGTGATGGCGTATACACCCGCACGAGTGCGGATTTACCCGCACCGTGTGCTCTCACCTGAACAAGCATTTGCGTCATCAATGGAGATGCATATTGCTCGCATGTCGTGCGTGAGATTCAAATGCGACGCATATCGCTGGCAAGTCCTGAATGTGATTTGAGCCTATCAAATAATTTTCCTGGACTAAATGGAACCCAATATATGTTTGAAGAACTTTTATTCAGCGAATTATTAAATCATAATCTACTCATCCATCCACGGTGCAGTGAATTTGAGGCGTCATGGAATAGTAAAATATGATGAAGTGGCTCATGGCTCGAGGATACCAAATCGTGAAGGCACTCTCGTAGCGAGAGAAATTCAGTCTGGTCACCACCTGGTGGTTATTGCGTAAAGCGCAGATTTGACAATCATCCTCACGATGTCGACACGATATGCGTCGCATTGTTCCGGCATTATGTGATAGTGCATGTGATGGCAAAATGCGACTCATAAAGCACGCTCCCATGTGCCCATCACATAGTGCTGGCAAAAACGGTGCGTTCTCGCACGCATGACCTGAGACTCATGCCGTGCGGGTAACGTGCATCGCACGATTGTTATCTGGGTATGTATTCTATACCAATACCTAGGCAGATAACATCGTTACTAAAAATGCAATCAGGTATTTGTAACTAAATGCCAAATATAATGAATAATGTGAATTAAGTCACCGTGCTCTGTGAAACGTCTTTTGCACTAGGAGCTATCAATGCATGCAATGTGGCTGATGATAAATAAATGAGCAAGATAAAGGACTAAGGACTAGAAATGTAACAAAAAAAGTTAATACAGATGTAATTTAGCTATGTAATTGTGATCATTTTGCTAGTTCAAGATAATTTGATCAGTATTCGAGCCTTTGATAATGAGATTATAGTCCTACGTAGCCCATGATATTGTCTTTGAAAGTTGACCGAAGAGTATAAGCTTGAGAGTGCTAATTTGAAATGATGTTCAAAACACATCAACACAGCACAATCTCAAGAAGAGTTTTCACTTTTATTTTCTGATTATTCAGCATCAGAAAATTACAGTAAATTGTTATAAAAAATTTTTTCAATAGAATGCTTCAAAATTTTCTTTCAACATTCTTTCAACTTTGTTCTGTCAGTTTAAAGCTTTTTGGACAACCCTTGCTACGCAGCGAATTTTTCAGAGCCAAAATCATAAGCTAAGAAAGTATAATTTCATCATCGGTGCGAGGCTTAAATGCTTATTAAAATTGAATCACTAAAATAATCACAATTACATATAGCCAAACTACATTTTTAACTCTCAAAGTGCTGGAATTTGTTTATTTTTCAACATTATCAGAAAAAATCAGGAATTGATCGGTAGTACCAGAACTTTGAGTTCACGAAAAAGACACGAGCTCGTTAGAATTAATAGAACGGCATGAGTTTCATGTCTTCATCTGTCAAAATACCTAACTCTAGAAGTTTGATCCAAATCTATGACTCCCAGGTCTGATACTCTCCTTGTTAGTCTATCGATTACATAATCACATTAACGTGACATTCAATTTTTATCGAAAGTAAGTCTACGATATCCACGATGGAACCTAAAGCTAACGGGGGTTGAGGCTTGTCATTACAGTTCATTTTTCAGTTATCAACAACAACACCACTTTATCACTGAAACACTTTCAATAGAACTCATAACAGTTAGATCTATAGGAATGAATCATGTTCTGAAAAATACCATTTAACAGAAACGGTTAAGAAAATCAAATGGGTACAAAAAGTTATGAAATCCCCCAAAAGCACCTCGGGTGCAAAAACCTTGCGCCAAGTACATTAAAACGTAATAGTTATCAACAAAAGCTTCTTAAAAAAATTATCGCAGAAGTAGCATTTGATCTACAAAAGAATTGAAATCAATGGACGTTGCCAAGTACAATTAAATTTGATTACAATTAATTTCGGACATCTCAATATAAACAACATGCCTAACACATAATGACATGCAGCATACGTACTCATAGGAACAGATCAATTAAAATTAAACTTGAGAAAAAAAAGAAACGAAAAAAAAATTTGGAGGTAGTGGTACTTGGCGGGCATTTTTGTAAAAATTACAAGAAAATATAAATTGAATTATTTCACAGCCAAAAATGCCCGCCAAGTACCACTACCTCCAAATTTTTTTTTCGTTTCTTTTTTTTCTCAAGTTTAATTTTAATTGATCTGTTCCTATGAGTACGTATGCTGCATGTCATTATGTGTTAGGCATGTTGTTTATATCGAGATGTCCGAAATTAATTGTAATCAAATTTAATTGTACTTGGCAACGTCCATTGATTTCAATTCTTTTGTAGATCAAATGCTACTTCTGCGATAATTTTTTTAAAAAGCTTTTGTTGATAACTATTACGTTTTAATGTACTTGGCGCAAGGTTTTTGCACCCGAGGTGCTTTTGGGGGATTACCTAGACTTAAAACAATAACAGATATCAGACTGTCGAAATTATATGAGAGAAGAAATAGGAAAAACCATACTCTAAAAGTTGATTGGCAAATAATTAGCTAATTAAACCTTTCCCCTACTCAACTGATTTTTTATTTTTTTTTTAATTTAAAAAAAAAAAACAGGAGAATGTCCTACCTATAAGCCATTGTGAAAAATAGAGACGCCCATAAATCTCGTCTCCTCTTCCCTAGCTCCTGTTCTCCTTCACAAGAATGAAGATACTACCACTAGACGAGGACCCAGAGATAAACTTCTATAAAAACCCTAACATGGACGGATTTGTCGAAATAGGGAATGTAATACGCTCGTACTTCATAAGAATGGATGAATCAGTGACGGGAATGGAATCTGCGGTGATCGGTGAATTAGTCATTGACGGAATTTTAACTACGGGCACATATAGATACTTTGGAATTGTGGCAAGACTTAACGACATACCAACCCTATTAAGGAAATACGGAAATATAAATAATTGCGTATTATTCGTGCTAGCCACGGATGCCGAAGCAGCATACGCTAAAATTATCAAAAACTATAAATACCATTTCACCCAATATTGTATTAAAGGACAAATGCAAGCACGAGTTTTTAATCTAGAGAGCTATTCTGTTCAAGTAGGAAGTGAAATAATATCAGGAACTTAAGTATATTCTCACTTAAGTTTAATAATTAAAAATTATGAAATCAGGGTTACGAAAAATCTAAGGAAACCAAATAAATAAAAACCATATAAATGATTTATTCAAATAATTAATGCATATACATATTCATTATAAAACTACAATACTCATATTGAGATAATTTTTTTAAAGAGAATGGTAAACGGACATAAATCCATCCGGTAGTTTTCTGGCTGGGTGTCTCCAATTTTCAATGGGGTGATCCTCGCCCCATCGGCCTTCATGAAGCCATCGGATTCCAAAAAAATCAAAACTCTCAAGATCCGACACGCACTCCTCCTCCCAGTCATGAAAGTACGTTGCCTCCATACGAATCTCCCACCTTTCCTGCCTTCTCTTCACCATCCTCATAATCACCTCTCCTTCCGCTTTTCTTTTTGCACCTCTCTATAGCAAATTAATCAATCATGTTAATCTAATCCGTTGGAATAAAATGGCTTTGATATAAAATATAGTAACAGTTTCTTTTATTAAAGAAAAGGGGAAGAAAAGTCATAATCAAGGAAAAGGAGATAATAATAAAATAACATAGGTATTAAGTGAATGGGGAATGATTTAACAAAAGAAGGGGTAATATAAATAGGAAATAATAAACTTAGACAGGAAAATTTTTTTTCTCCTCTTCCATACTTACTTTAATCTCTTCCACCAGCGCTCCCAAAAACCCCAAAATTCTTTCAATGTCCATTCTTCTTTTACTATTCTCTCCTCACAACGAAAGATATACGAATGAATGTCTCAGCTTCAGAACAGACACTCGTATGTCAAATCACACCCTAACCATAGTATGACCAATGACAAATCAGGAAAACCCCTCACTCCAATCCCAACCAACCCAGTAACCTAGGGAACACCTTTTTCCTCTTTTTCTCAAAAGATGACAAATAATTTGAAATAACAAAACTAACAGATAATAAACTAATTTAATCCCAGAACTAAGAATACAAAATAAGTTATTATGTGAATTCAAGAATTATACTCACATAAATCTCGTCAACCAACTCGTAGAAAAGACCAAGGACTCTTTCGAGGTTCATTTTTGTTCTTTCTTTCCCTTTACTTTTTCACAGTAGTTACTCTCGGTAAAAATAGTAAGAATCAACACTTCAAACTAAAACCAGCACTTATATAACACCCCGAGCTCAAGGGTAATCAACGGTAAATCTTTTCCACCAATCCTGCTCAGTTTAGTAATAAGAAACACCCACACGTACTATCCGCCCATATTTAAAACAGGGAAATTGCATAGTTTCCCCACATTATCTCGAAACACCGTAAATATGAACTTGGTAAATAAAAACGTAATATATCATACCTATTATAATGATCAATTAATTATTATATATCCATTTATCGTTCTAAATATACACAAAATTTTAAACGCCTCGTTTTTTTTTGTAAAATTACAAAAAGAATACATTCAGATATTCAATCATTCCCTTCGCTCTGCTATTTGCCTCATAATTTCCCCGACATTTTCCTTTTGACACATATAAAACATGAGGCCAGATCAACACAACAGATTCTAAATTTTTGTTTTAGACTAATCACACAATGCCTGACATACGAGAAGTACGATTCTACCTAAATTTTCAACGAAATATGCGAATGATAAAATTAAAAATAACTGGTAGCAAAGCTACAATAATCACAGGACTACCCGTACCGATCTCAATAAAGGGTATAATAATAGATTTACTCTATGATGGTATTCTAACCCCCGGGGAATATTATTGCACAATATGCAATAGAATTGAGACAGATGACGTAATAAGGAGCTTGCATTTTGTACAAGAAATACACAAGAACTCGATAATAATAGTCAGACAAACATCAACAGATAAAATACACATCAGGATTAACAAAGCTGGGGAAAATTATTACATCCAATACGACGCAAACGAGAATGGTCTAATTAGTGGTCCCAAAAATGATTATAAGATAACAATAGATGGAATAGAATTATCTGGGTTAAGAGACTATGACTCTGATGAATCAGTATAACCTCGAGTATAACCATACGTAATATACTTGGTGAATCATCTGTAAAGATAAATTTAAATCAACCCTCTCAATCCCAAGAAACAAGGGATTATTTTTCTTTCTTTTTTTTGAAAATTTTGTTATAGAACCAATCCCGCAATGTCCAACATACAAGAGATACGTTTTTGCGCGAGTCCACGACGAAACCTACGCATGTTCAACCTAAAAATTACGGGAGGTATAGCAGTAATCATTTCAAAAACTCCCTTGCCAAGCCTCATACAAACCGCCGTAATAGATTTACTTTATGACGGGACCCTAACCCCAGGAGACTATTATTGTACTTTGACCAGGAAAAACAAAACCGAAGACGTAATACAAGCCTTACACTACCCTCAAGAATTATACGCGAATTCAGTAATAATGGTTGAACAGATAGCGGAACATAAAATATACGTCAAGATAACCAAATTCAGAAGGAATTACTACGCCCAATATAAATTAACGGAACAAGGTCAACTCTGCACCTCTAAGGATTATACGATATCAATAGATGGAATCAAACTGACTAGATAAAAACCATAATTGAATATAAAAACAACATACCCGCATCCATATGAAATTTGAAGACAAAACGTAGATAAAAACCGGGTTCCATTCCAAACACAATACACATGTATCCATTAAGAACCCTTATTATATGTACATGAAGGGGAAAAACTCTGAATGATTTTAAAGACTAATAAAACACTTACAGGGTAATAAAACATGCCACAAGAAATGGAATTCAACTTCGGAGGCTTCAATTTCGGCGGACCAAGGTTCATAGAAATCAGTCGTGATAACAAAACTGTTTTTGTAGAATCTAATAGAGTATTAGACATATGGGAAGAAGAGATCCTGATGTATATGATAAAACATAACTTGATATTAGATGGACGTTATCTTTACGGACGATTCTTTTCACTCACTTCAGTAAATACCGTCTTAACAGATGAAACCGAGTCACAAACAATAGGAGAAGTTGTGATAATAAAGCTTCCCTATCATGCCATGATCGCCAAAATTACCACAAAATATTGTAGCATATATAAGGAATTCACAACAATCAATGGATATATAAAACCTATTCACTAGAATAAGACATAAATCATGATTATCTATATAAAAGGTTAATACAATATTTTTGGACATAAGATAAGTAGGTTTACGCTCTTGTATCGACACCAAGTACCACATCCAGAACCTTTACGATTGTTACAGACAAAAATCACAACGATGTTACCAGGACCACAAACATGGTTCAGTGAAAAATGCAATTGCAACACACTGAGACGATTATTCATAAGAAACAAAAGCTATGACACAGAAATAGAAGTAACTAGATCCCTTTTTTATTTTGAAAGGGTAACCCTAAGACACATAGCGTCAAGTATATACGTACCCAACGGTCTATACAGATATGTATTATCAAATAACATTGAAGACAGAATTAGACCTGACAACATAAAAAACGAAATTATGATTATCAGAACCATGGATAACAGGATCTTTGTTGTAGTTACGCTGGAAGACCTATACGTTTATAAAGAATTCCGTTGGCACAACGAATGTTTAGTCTCAAAATTTTACTCTCAAAACCTACTCAAATACGGTTAAGAAATAAAACATATTAAATAATCAGATCTTACAAATATATATACATCTACTAATAGTATAACCACATACCCATTTAATTTAAAGCGTAAAGGTCTCATTACTTGGGAAATACCCGAACAAAAAAAAATCTTTTGAATCAACCGGAAATATTCCGATTCGTCGGATACTCTTGATAAATTACGAGAAAACATACTAAATTATCAAAATGGCCCAGTGGTAAGACTTTCGCCCTAAAAGGAAAAAAGGTTTTCACTAATATAGTAATAGTTTATAACCTTGTAGATTTAATTTCTAAAAATTTCTTTTTCTCACTCTAAATTTAAGGGATTTAACGGTCCAAGAACGATGTTCAAATATTTGATCCTAACACTGCTACTACCCAAATTATCATGGGGTCTGGTCGGTTACGATTGCGGAGGCGGAGCCCTTAATATCACTACAATAAATCTACTCGACACCTTGGAGTGCGACTTACCTGAAACTCAACCGAAGACCGAACCCACATATATACAATTACTACAACTCTCAGAGTTCCGGCATACCGAGGTAAAACAATGCAGGGTCGAGATAGACCGCACCGTTTATTATTGTGGGATGCACTCACATGTGTCCCTAGTAAATCAAGGAAGAAGATCCTACATAGCTCCAATCAGCAGAGAGGCATGTCTTGAATTACATGAAACTGGAAGTATAGTTTTGGGAAACAACAAACGATTAACAGAAATTCATCGAAACACCACCACAAGGAAAGCAGTAACCCTTGCTGGAGTACTCCACCCTGATGGAGCCTGCGAAGGCGAATTCTTTGATGACGGAGCAGGACAATGGACACGTGTTGTAGTACAAGCTTTAGTAAAAATTACACTAAACCAACAACACGCAACGGTAAAATTAAACACTGGGAAAATAATCCTCAAAAACGGAGTAACGTTCGAGCTAAATAAAGGCCACTGTTTTGACGAAGAAGGAGGTTATTCCTTTTGGCGTGATACACCTGCAGATGACTGTAAATTCGACTCCTATGATGTATTATATGAAGGACACGCGACTATAATAAAAGAGCAGGAGAACACTCATGCAACCCCAGATATTTTTACCCTCTCTACGGATGACGTAACTTTCGCCCTGAGCAGGAAGGAAATAACGAGAACCTGTGGACATACCCTCATAAAGACCGAACACCCCAAACTCTTTATCTTCCAAACAACAAAAGGGAATACCGTGAAGAGCAAATCCTCAATTTTAGTGGAAAACGTTGATATATTCTCATATATTAATTCAAAGTTTATCTATGTCGAAAAACACATCAAGGGACAACTAACTAACCTCTATCGGGACATAGTCGAACAAAGATGTGAATTAGAAAAACAAGTACTGAAACATGCATTGACTCTCGCTACACTAACTCCAGATGAGTTCGCATATAACTTGATGAAAGGTCCCGGTTACATGGCAATCACCGCAGGAGAAGTAATCCACGTAATTAAGTGCATACCTGTTGAATGCACCCTGGGTCCAGTAAAGGAATGTTATTCAGAATTACCTATATCTTTACGGAATAAATAATTGTTTATTACACCGAAATCCAAAATAATCGTCAGAACCGCAAACCAACATGAATGCAACCCATTCCTACCAACGATGTATAGAGTGGAGAATGTATGGTACAGATTTTCGCCAGCTCCAGTAGAAGCTTTACCACCTCAGTCTATTAAACCCACTACTACACTAACATGGAAGTATATGGGGCTGTCCACGTCAGGACGACACGGCTCCAGACCTCAAAGTTTTTGATCTCATTTTTGATTTCATATGTTGTTACTCTATGTCTGGAGAAGCTGTCAAATTTTTTTTGAATTTTTTCAATCAACCCTTTCGGACCTACGATTTTTTTCATTCTTAAAAAAAGGACCTTTTTTAAAATTCTGAAAAAATTCACAAAAATTATGTCGATAATATAGAACAACCTCCCACTTCCACAAACGTGGGCAGAATTTTTCTTACATTTTTTTTTTTCAATTTTTCTAAAACTTTATTCGAAAAAATGCTTCACCAATGACTTTTATCCTACCAAAAATCTTTCAAATTTACCTCACTCAGATTTTTTGGAGTTCTTGATCTTATATTGTGTTATGTTGGTAAGGAGGTGAGTAGGTGATTTTATGAAAGTCATTTATGAAGCATCTTATGAAATAAAATTTTTGAAAAATGAAAAAAAAAAATATAACAAAAATTCTGCCCACGTTTCTGAAAGTGGGAGGTTGTTCTACATCAGTAACAGAATTTTTGTGAATTTTTTCAGAATTTTAAAAAAGGTCCTTTTTTTAAGGATGAAAAAATTCATAGCTCCGAAAGGGTTGACTGAAAAAATTCAAAAAAAATTTGACAGCTTCTCCAGACATAGAGTAACAACATATGAAATCAAAAATGAAATAAAAAACTTTGAGGTCTGGAGCCGTGTCGTCCTGACGTGGACAGCCCCATATAAACCCGGGACCATTAGAAACCAGCGGAATCTACAGCCAAAAAGACTTAGAAAAGCTTAAAGAACACTTGATGTTCCCAGCGGAGAAGCCAGCTGTATTAAACGAAGTAGCAAGAGGATTGACAGGCCGCTCAAATCAACAAAACGCAATATCATTACTCAATCTATTGGATGAAAATGCATTAAACCGTATTGCCGAATCAACGGGTAAACGACTTTGGAAAGGATTCTTATCATTCGGTACAGCCAGTGCCGCTATTCTTGGTATGGTTACCATCATACAAATTATCAAATACATTATTGACATGGTGATACACGGCTATGCTCTGCACTCCATCTATGGTTGGGGAATTCAGATACTCGCAGCCGTTTGGGACTCGATCGCTAACTTGCTCCTTCACTTAAACAACCAACAAGGATCTCAACAAGCTGAAACCTCAGACAAAGAACAGGACCTCGAAGCAGGCATTGACCCTCCCGCAATCGCATCAACCCTTGAATCTCCCATGACCTACAGAAAATTACAAGAGAAGCTTCACTCTCCACAAAAGCCAAACGTTGGTTTGACTTTTGAAAATGAGGGGGGAGGTGTCACGTCCTCTGGACCTAGCGCCCCATACCCACGTAACTCCAACGATCTATATGCAGTTAGAAACCTGTATTACCTACAACCGCATTAGTATCCCGACTAACCTTTCTTTCCTTTATCATACGTAGGGTCCGATATTATAAATTAGTACATAATAAGTAAGGGTAATGCATACAACCACTGACTACCAAGGCAACCAATATCAAACATCGGTAACCATAGTTTTTAAGATCATATTAGATAAGTGAATTTTAAATAATTAATGAGTTTACAGGTGTTGGGGAACCAGGAGGACGCTATTAGACCACGCATAAACGTACACAAACACACCTTTTTATATATATATATATATATATATATATATATATATATATATATATATATATATATATATATATATATATATATTGTAACATTGCATGTTGCAAGGTACCCGAACTCCCTTAGACAACCTTAAGTAAGGGTATGAGGAGTGCCTGAAACTGTAGGAATGAGGTAGGGTAAGCCCCGAGGCTAAAGTTAACTCCGAGAGGCGACCGTGACCGACTTAAGACTGTTGAGTTAAGACTGATTTTTTGTTGTTTCTTTTACCCTTTTCTCTACCATGTGGGAGACACGGCCTAAGAGATGGCGGAGAATACGGCGAACGTTGGTGGAGTAATCGAAGGGGTGTAGTCGAACCCCTGCGCCTATGCTTCCGGACGGCCAACAAAGAAGAAGAGTCACCTCCTGTACCAAAGGACACGGGTGAGTGCCGAGGGCACTCAGCTACGAGGGATACAGGTGGTGGAAGAGATTCCCGCCACCCCCAAGAGCCTGCGAACCGTGATCCTACAACGAGGGATTCTTCTGTCGTGGCCTATTTTGAGTTTTCGCGCGTGGTCGGACCACGCCGCCATGTGAGCGATCCTGCGGTCGATTGCAAAATCGATATTTGAATGCGTAATGAGGGTGTGCGCAGGACTGTCGCCATGCGGTCTGGACACTCTGTCGTAGGCTATCTAAGAAAGAGCACGCGTCTGAGCGCTTTTGTTTTGGTTTTGTTGGAATTTAGAGAGTCAGTTAGCGATTTTTGCGTATCGATCAAGCCCCCGTGGCATATCCTGAGAAAAGAAAAACACTTTTGTGTGAGTGTGTGAGTTACCGGTGTGGATTTGGAACATTCTCGAGGGAATCAGGCATGAATTACGCCCGCGAGGGTGTTTTGTTCGTGAGGTGGCTGGAAGACGGTAAGCGATAGTTCACTTCGCCTATGGTAATTTGAATCCGGCAACGGCCATCAGCCATATTGCCTTGTCCAAAGCCACGAGGCTTAATAATTGTGGATCAAATTAAACTGATCTCCGAGTTGGTAGGCCGTTACCTGTGTCCCCGTAGAGTCTAGTAAAGTCAAGTTTCTGATAAATAAATAGATTTTCGCGTCAAGTATAGTACAAGCATTGTTCTAGTCAGTCGGGTACTGTCGCACGTGAGTGCAAGCGAGACAGCCTGAGTCGGTGACTGTCGTCCTCTCTCTTCCTCCCACGAGGAGAGTCAGGCATACTAGCAGGCGTAAGCTTGTCGAGCCAGTAGGCTGTTTGATAGTTCTTAAGCGTAGGAAATATTAAATTCTTAAAAATTGCTAGCCCACGGGGCAGAGTTAGATTAAGTAGGATAGTTAATAGTAGAATAAGTTAAATAAAACGGTGGTCGGTAAAGCAGGGGCCTAGCCTCAGTCTAGAAGAGACCTCGAGTCTGTGATAATTCAGTTTTCTTTGTTATTGTTGATCTTATTTTCTTTATTATTTTACACCGCCACCGAGTAGCTTCCAAGAAGCAGTTTGTTGTATTTGTTACCTAGTTTTAAGTTGCTGCGAGGCATTGTTGTATCGAGCTAAGCGATAGTTTTCCTGTTATTGCTCTCCTACGTGGAAGCCGGATCTTATCGACGAATAATTTTTGTAAAGCTCGATAAACCGCTGGTTTAGACCCGAGGGGTGACACCCCGAGGTGCCTGATCGCTGCGGCGATACGATTTGTTTTGTTGTTAGCATCACGTTGTGCAATCTAGTTTATTTCTTGTGTTTTTTTTTTGAATAAATTTCTCTCATTTTGTTAAAATTTATATGGCACGAGTCGTTATTGTGTACGCTACTCCCTCATATGATCCCGACCCCTCTCCGCGGTACTGCAGCTAGTCGCCGCTTATTATTTCAGTGTCTTTTCGCTTCTTAATTTCTTTTTCATTTTTTTTTGCTGTGTCTAGTGACGAAGATAGTTCGTCTGGCGCCCAAAATTTCAATTTAATTATTTTCTTTTCGATCGTTTGCCAGTTATTGTCGACTGACTCGGTCTCGAGGCCTAGTTATCCGGTCTGGACCCGAGGCCTGAATAAGGGTCACGTCCCAAAATGGCGCCCAACGTGGGGCCCTGAGAAAAGATAGTGCAGTTTGATTAAACTTTTTTTTTTGTATTTTTCTATTTCGGGTACTTTCCTATTTCGCTTCGTCGTAGCGAACGGCCTAGCAACTACGGTTGTTTACATTCTCACTACCGGAGAGGGATTAGCGACGCGTACGTTCGTGCCTACATTGTAGCGTATAGAAGTGTTGCGAAAATATAATATTCAGAATTTGATTCTTTAAATTTTTTGAGCTCGCCTATGCAGGCTGGGACACGGGGAACGACTCCTTGTAAAATATTAAGCCTCGTGAAAAACCTGAACAGCCGATTGCTGAGAATTTTGATATTTGAATCATTGCCTTTTTGTTATATATTGTTTTTTCTGATTGTTGATTATCTCTGTGCATGCGTTGTGGTGTTGGGTATAACATAATGTACATGATTTTGTGAGCGGTAAACACCCTATAGTATAGCACCATCGTGTGCCACCGAACCGAGCCATAGCTAGCTAGCAATAGTCAACCCGTCTTTGTGTGCGTCGGCTTCAACCGTCGGCTCGAGAAAGTCACGGTCGGTGTTTTGAATTTTGCGTTCAACTCGTAGCAGTGGCACTCAGGCGTAGGCTCTGAGTTCCCGGCGAGTCAGGACAACGGTTCTCAACCCACGGCGACTGCGACACGCATGTTAGTCGGGGTAGCGGCATACACCGAGGGTAATTGAGATGTATTGAGTTCGAGTTTTGAATTTTCGCGTTCGGGTTCGACTTCGAGTTTTGCGTTTTTGACTTTTCGCGTTCGAGTTCAAGTTTGCGTTTTTGACTTTTCGCGTTCGAGTTCAAGTTTGCATTTTTGACTTTTCGCGTTCGAGTTCAAGTTTGGATTTTTGACTTTTCGCGTTCCAGTTCAAGTTTGGATTTTTGACTGTTCGCGTTCGCATGAAAATTCGAGTTTAAAATTCACGTTTCGCGTCGAGTTCTTGAGGGAAATTTAGACTTTGAGTTTTGAAGTTTTTTTTTGCGATTTGAATTTTGTTTTCGGGTTCCGTTCGTGAATTAATTGCGTTTCGATTTCCCGTCACGAGGGAAGTCGAGTTTGGAACTTCGGTTTTTTTTTGCGTTTCGTAAAAGTTTTTTTTTGTTCGATTTTTTTTTGAGATTTCGGGAAAATTTCGAGTTTTCAAGTGTGCCGTCGCTATTTTGGCGATTAATAAATTTGAGGTTTCGCGTTTTCGTTTCGCGAGAAGAGCCCTTGAGGCTTGTCAGAAATTTTTTTTTTCTCCTTCTCTTTCGTTCGGAATCTTCGGGTTTGAGAAATTTACCTTCAGATTGTCGTTGCGCGTGCACAGTCAAGTTCAAATAGTTTTCGGGTTTTTTTTTGTAGCTATTTTGTCGAGTGCAGTTTTTCGCGATATAATTTTTTTTATTTTATTCACGTTTGAGAAATATTAGTTCGCGTTTCGTATCGTGCAGCGAACCATGGCGTCGTACGACACACCATACGGGGACACCCTATGGGAATTAACGCGAGACGAGCTATCCCAGCTGTTAGCCTCGTTACACGTTAGCCCCGAGGGCTCGATCGTAGAATTGCGGGATCGATACCTGAGATATTGGAGGCGAAGACAGGGTCAACGCACTATTCCGTGGGAGCCTGAAGACGAAACGATTTTCGGTTCGGGGCGACCTACGGAGCCAAGCCCAAGATCGAGGCAATCGCGAACTCCCTCGCCGCCTCGCGTAGCGTTCGCGACTAGTTTCGACTCGCGACCGGTAACGACTACGACGACGAGTATCGCGTACTCGACCGGAGGGCCAGTGATGTCGACGATGTACGGCACACGGCCTACCGCATACGCACCACGACCTACCGTGAGTATAGGGCCGGAAGAGTTCGCGCGTAGGGCTCACGAGGCCTCAACCTTCGATAGGGATTACGCGGCGCTGCGCGAAATCTTAGACGGAGGTGCTCCGGAAAGCATGCCGCGAAGGTCAACGGCGTACCCGCGGGAATTGGAGGAGTTTAGTCGCGATTATCGCCGAGCTCCGACAGTAGAGCCTCCGCCGAGGATTTCTAGAAACCCACGCGAGTGGGAAGAATACGATCCGGTCGAAAGGCGTGCCGTTCGCCCTGAGGTTCCCCCGAGGACTTTTATAGATCTGTGCGAGACGGAGGAGTACGGTAGCGGGATTAGGCGCAACTCCCAAGTCGAGGGTCTACAGCGAACTGTTAGAGAGTCTCGCGTCTTCGAAGAACAATATCGAAGACCGGCCGAGCAGGTAACCGAGCCTCGCGAGCTAGGGGAACGGTACCGAAGACCGTCCGAATGGCCTAGCGAACCACTCGCAAGTAGAGGGTATCACACCCCTGCGTACGAAGCAGACCGGGTCGAAAGGAGTTACCGCGACGCAAGGAGTGGATACAACGTCCCGCGGGAAGAAACACGTACCCGAGCATCGTGCCCAGTACACGGAGGTAGGGAAGAGGGTGAAAAACAGACCTGCGAGGCCACGTGGCCAACAGTAAGTCACAGGCAAAGAGACCGAAGTCTCTCGCCGAGTAGATCCCACCCGCCCACCCTGCGTGGTAACAGAATGATCACGGGAGCGTGGGAAGAACCCCCAATCGACTGGGCCGAGGAATCTAGGTTCGCACGACCGGCGTGCCGAGACAGAGCCAAAGAGGTAGTCGAGGCTCTTAGACGGTGGAACGTTAAGTTCAGCGGAGGTAGCGAACAGAGCGCGGAAGATTTTTTAAGCAGATTAGATGACTGCCGTAGATTCACACCGCTAACGGGTAAAGAAATCGTACAGTCTCTACCGATCATCTTTACGGGTTGGGCCTCCGAGTGGCTACGAATCGAGCGCGAGAGCTGGTCCAGCTACGAGGACTTCGAAAAGGCGTTCAGAGGTTGGTTCGGAGACGAAACCGTGAACAAGCGGTTCCGACAACAAGCCGCGACGCGTACACAGGGGGAACACGAATCAGTAACCGAGTACCTTACCTGCATCCGAGGATTGTTGCATAGAATGACGCGTCCGTATGCACTCGAGGACCAACTGGACTTGGCGTTCGAGAATTTGAGACCGAACATTCGCGAAACACTAGATCGTTCGCAAATTAAAGATTTCCGCGAGCTAGCTCGAGTAGCGACCGCGCGAGAAAGAAATTTGAGTTTATCGCGTACGTATCGTCCACCCCCGTCCCCCGAGGACTCCTTTATGAAGGAACTCGCGTGCAGAGCCAAGGAGAAGCCTGCAAAGAAAACCCAAGCTCTTGCGGCAGTAAAAGAGGTGGAGGCTAAAGAGCCAGAAGCCAAGGAGCCAGCGAAGGCTAAAGCGACCCCGAAAGCGAAGCCGAAGGGTGGCGAAGGTCAAGGGGGGGGGGGAGGATGGCCTTAGAGAAGGCCATTAAAGAGCAAGTAGCGGCTATGCAGGCCGAAATCGCAAGATTAAAGACGGTAGCCGGACCTAACGCGTCGCAAAAAGCTGCGGAGCAAGCGAAACCCGCAGCTACGCGGAACAAACCGGAACGCCCGACGCAAACGAGGGGTAATACCGCGAGTACGCAAGTAGCGGCACCGGCGGTGACACAAAACCCGCCAGCGTTAGACGGAGGACCGGGCGTAGTCTGCTTTAACTGCGACCGTCGAGGTCATGTGTGGAGGGAGTGCCCAGCTCCAAAAATACGATTTTGCTACCACTGTGGTATGAAGGGAGAAATCTCGATTACCTGTTCGCGTTGCAATACGGGAAACGATCAGGGGGAGTCTCGACCAGGGTCGTCGGGACAATCCCAGTAGAAGTTCCGACCCCCGTAGAAGTAGAAAAACCGCGGGTAGAATGTCTTCCGTTGCAGACACTAGAATTGCAACCCCGTTGGTTTATGTCGGTAAAATTAGGGAAGACACCAGTACGGGCTCTCGTAGACACCGGGTCTTCGAGGAGTTTTTTAGGCGCGACCGGAAGGCAGATAGCCGAAGAAAACGGATTGACGCTTACCCAACCCGCGTTTAGTCAAGTTGTGTTAGCGAACGGAGGAACGGAGACAGTAGTCGGAGAAATCGTGATTCCAATAGAAGTACTCGGGTACAGGCACGATATTCCGTTGCGAATTCTTCCGTCCCTCTCGTGGGAGTGTATTTTAGGCATGGATTTTGTTCGCGAAGTCGGGTTAGAGATGTACGGGTGGAATGATTCGTGGAGGATCAAGGAAGGACCGGATGCGACATGCTCGTTCTACGAAACAGCTCCGGACGCATCGAGTGCAACTCAAGAATGCTATGGCATAGCCGAGTTGTCCGCGTCGGAGAAGACGGTGTTAGACGAGTTTTTAACGCGCGAGTTACCTGCAGTAACCGGGAAGCTTGGGTTGACGAACCTAGCCGAACATAAGTTAGATACGCAGGGACACCCGCCGATAAAGCAACGGTATTACCTAGTCTCACCCGTGGTACAAGCCGCTATTCACGAGGAGGTCGATCGTATGCTGGCCGAGGGAGTTATAGAACCGTCCCAAAGCGCGTGGTCGAGTCCAATCGTGATGGTCAAGAAACCGAACGGCACGTACCGTTTCTGTCTCGATTTTAGGAAAGTCAACGGCGTGACGAAGAAAGACGCGTATCCGATACCGTATATTAATGGGATATTGGATAAATTACGGGCCGCGAGGTACATTTCGACCATCGATTTGAGCCAAGCGTACCATCAGATCCCGTTACACGCGGATAGTCGCGAAGTCACGGCGTTTACAGCACCCGGACGAGGGTTATTTCAGTTTACGCGGATGCCATATGGACTCACCGGAGCCCCGGCTACGTTCCAACGTCTGGTAGATAAATTAATTACGCCAGATATGGAACCCCACGTGTTCGCGTACTTAGATGACATTATTGTAGTCACAGAAACTTTTGAGAAACACGTAGACTGGTTAAAGCGGGTCTTTGATCAAATAGCGAGGGCTGGTCTCACGTTAAACCCAGATAAGTGCGAGTTTTGTAGAGACGAAGTTAGATATTTGGGGTTCAGGGTGAACAGCGAGGGATTACAGATAGACCCCGACAAGATCGAACCGATTGTTAGTTATCCGGCACCCCGGAACTTGAAGCAATTGCGACGATTTTTAGGGATGGCCTCGTGGTACCGCCGATTTATTCCAGCGTTCGCGGGTTCTTCGGAGCCATTAACGCGGCTTTTACGTAAAGATAAACGGTGGGAATGGGGTGAAGCACAACAACAAGCTTTAGACGAATTAAAATCCTCGTTAACCTCCGCCCCGATTTTGTCGTGTCCAGATTTTCGAGTACCGTTTGTAGTGCAGACTGACGCAAGTGACTTCGGTATCGGTACGGTATTGACTCAGACGGTCGATGACAGCGAACGAGTCATTGCCTACGCGAGTCGGACTCTCTCCGAAGCAGAGAGAAAGTACTCGGTGACCGAGAAAGAGTGCTTAGCAGTCATTTGGGCAATAAAAAAGTTTCGCGCGTACCTCGAGGGTTATCATTTTACAGTGATTACGGATCACAGCAGTCTGCGTTGGCTGCATAATTTGCATAATCCGACTGGTCGCCTCGCGAGATGGGCATTGGAGCTCTTGGAGTACGACTTCGAAGTCGTACACCGTAAGGGAGCGTTGCATCATGTCCCGGACGCCTTATCGCGAATGTATGAGGACGAGGTGGATGACCTCGAGCCGGTACACGTAGCCGCGATTAACGAAGCACAGGATCCGTGGTATATCAAGCGGGTTCAGGAAGTGTTAGCGTCCCCTAAAAAGTATAGAGAGTGGTCGGTTTTCGAAGGTCGGTTATACTATTACAGGCCGAATCCCGTGACCGATCCCGTAGTAGAGGAACTGAATCCGTGGAAGATGGTTCTCCCCGCGGAGTACCGGACGCGAGCGTTCGAAGAACTGCATGTAGACCCGCAAGCCGGACATTTAGGAGTCGAGAAGACCTATGCGCGAATGAGGGAGGAATATTATTGGCCTGGCATGTTTCGAGATATTGTGGTAGCCATCCGAAGGTGCCAGCAATGTCAGCAATGCAAGGTCGAACAGGCACCTCCCGCAGGCTTAATGGGAGACCGTATTGTAGACGAACCGTGGGCTGTAGTCGCAGCCGACATCATGGGTCCGTTTCCCCGCAGCCGAGCCGGCTACGAATACCTGCTGGTCTTCGAGGACCTATTTACAAAATGGGTAGAGTGCGTTCCGTTGCGAAAAGCTAACGGGAAAAATATTATGGCAGCCTTCGAGGATTTAATTCTGTCGCGGTGGGGTACCCCGGAGGTATTCCTCACGGATAACGGCACTGAGTTCGCGAATAAAGCCATCGACGACATGTGTGCCGAGTACGATATCGTACACGCACGCGTGCCTCCGTATCATGCGCAGGCGAACCCGGTCGAGAGGGTGAATCGAGTGCTAAAAACTATGATTACGTCATATATCGAGACCGATCACCGAGATTGGGATTTGCATCTGCATGAATTCCGTTTCGCGTACAATTCGGCGGTGCACAGTTCGCTAAAAGTCAGCCCAGCGTTTTTAAACCTTGGTCGAGAACCGCGGCCGCGAGTGCGACTCCGACGTTCTGAGGAGGGTCCCGCGACTATCCCCGAACCGAGGCCGGAGAAGTGGGCCGAGCGAATGCGTCGACTGCAAGAGCTACGCGATCTTGCGACGCGACACTTACAGAACGCACGGACTCGACAGGCGCATTATTATAATCGTCGGCACCGAGCCGGTCACTACAACGTGGGTGATCGCGTATGGAAGCGTAAACGCATCCTCTCCTCCGCCGCAAATTTTGTCGCTGCGAAATTAGCTCCGAAATTCGAGGGGCCGTATACCGTCACCCAAGTGGTATCGCCGGTCGTATACGAGCTCGAAGACGAGACCGGTCGAACAATAGGGCGACATCATGTTAAAGATTTCAAACCGTACGTCGCGCCGCAGGCCGAGGTCAATCTGAGTGACTCCGAGGAAGAGGAGACTTCCGACGAGGAGTCATAGGAATTTTTGCTGAGGTTCGTTTCGCGTTTGCTCCGGGTTATATTTTTTTTTGTTGAGGTTTAGAGAAGGGCAGTAGGTAATTAGGTCATCAGCACAATAAGGCCGACCAGACGGAGTTGTTTTCTTTTTATTTTCTTTTGAGTCTGAGGAGTCCGGCGACCCGTAGCGAACTACCGAACCCCCGAGTTTGTTAGTAACTTGAAGGATTTCCTTACAGTCCACGAGGGCGCGCTGCGAGATGAGGTCGCCAAGACGGCCTGTAAGGACCTCATGGCCAGTATGAGGGCTACTACCCCGCCAGCCCCCGCACCGGTGGGTAGGGACCCCAGGTACATCCCCATGGACCCCAGGTCTATCCCCGTGGAGCCCCCCAGAGCCACGGCTCGTCCCGCGAGGATCACCCGCGAGGGCCCCCGTCCGGAGCCCGAGGTCACCCGATTGGCTGAGGAGGCCCGGATAAAAACCCTGCGGGCCAGCGAAGCCCAACGGATCGCCCACGAGGCTCACGAGAGGGCTATCGAGGCCCAACGAGTGGCCGAGGAGGCGCGCCGAGTGGCCATCAGGGCCCAAGAGGAAGCCGTCGGGGCTGTTATCGCCCACATGGCCGCTCGTACTGCAGCCGCACCCCGAGGAGCTATACCAAGGACCACCGAGGCCCGACCTCAACGGGAGGCCCCACGCGAACAGGACCTCGAAGCCCTAGCCGCTTTGGAGGCCTACAAAAGGAGCCAGTCGAAGTGCTGGAACTGCCCAAAGACGGGACATAAGGCCAGAAACTGCACCGGGCCTCGGACCGATTTCTGCCACGTCTGCTCGATGACGGGGGTGAAAACCCATAAGTGCCCCAACAGCAAATACGAGTGGCACCTAAAGATCATCTGGGACCGGGAAGCGGCGAAAGCCAAGAAGGCCGCAGAAGGGGACTTCCCCCCCGGAACCCAATAAGCCACGTGGCTCCTCCTTCGTCCGTGGAGTGTCTGTGTTTTGTTTTTTTTTTGGGTTTTTTTTTTTGTTTGTTGTTATAATTGGACAATACCCGCGAGGGACTGAGTCTTTTTTTTTTTATTGTGTGGTGTGTGGATTCAGGGTAGAGAACTGTCCCCGGCCCCGAGGGCTTAGTCGTAGGGACTGTGATAGTTCGTAAGGTTAGGAATAGTTGACACGGTCTGTCCGTAGGTCCGGATTGGACCCCGGCAGCGCCCCGAGGGCAGGCAGGTCCGGATGGGACCTCCCAAACCGCCCCGAGGGCCTTAGATTAAGCATTGACGCTTTGTTTTTAGTTTATTTTTGTTTGGTTGGTTCGTAGTCTCTTATGTTATTTTTTTTGGTGTGGTTGGTAATTTTGGGTTGGATAGTCTATTGTTTTGGCAATAATTTTTTTTGTGCTATGGACATTTTTTTTTTTTGCACCATATTTTTTTCGAATTTAGATTTTCTTACGTTCGAGGAGTCGAACCCTCCTCCCAGTTTTTGCTCTTCTGCCTTCTGCAGAGGGGGGGAGAACAACGGGTGATGACTTAAAAACAACGGGAAAATTCCCCTAAGAAAACTTAGAGTGTTTCCTCAGAGGAAGCGTGATATCTGTGATATTATATTTAAGCAATACGACTCCGTAGAGTCGATAGCTGTAAGACACGCGGTATGCGGCCGCCACTCGGAGTTCGGCCCATGGGTCAAGTTAGCTAGCGCTTCGGCCCCAGTGGTCCGTCTAAGGGGGGGGGAGTTGTAACATTGCATGTTGCAAGGTACCCGAACTCCCTTAGACAACCTTAAGTAAGGGTATGAGGAGTGCCTGAAACTGTAGGAATGAGGTAGGGTAAGCCCCGAGGCTAAAGTTAACTCCGAGAGGCGACCGTGACCGACTTAAGACTGTTGAGTTAAGACTGATTTTTTGTTGTTTCTTTTACCCTTTTCTCTACCATGTGGGAGACACGGCCTAAGAGATGGCGGAGAATACGGCGAACGTTGGTGGAGTAATCGAAGGGGTGTAGTCGAACCCCTGCGCCTATGCTTCCGGACGGCCAACAAAGAAGAAGAGTCACCTCCTGTACCAAAGGACACGGGGGAGTGCCGAGGGCGTGACAGAAAAGAAAAACACTTTTGTGTGAGTGTGTGAGTTACCGGTGTGGATTTGGAACATTCCCGAGGGAATCAGGCATGAATTACGCCCGCGAGGGTGTTTTGTTCGTGAGGTGGCTGGAAGACGGTAAGCGATAGTTCACTTCGCCTATGGTAATTTGAATCCGGCAACGGCCATCAGCCATATTGCCTTGTCCAAAGCCACGAGGCTTAATAATTGTGGATCAAATTAAACTGATCTCCGAGTTGGTAGGCCGTTACCTGTGTCCCCGTAGAGTCTAGTAAAGTCAAGTTTCTGATAAATAAATAGATTTTCGCGTCAAGTATAGTACAAGCATTGTTCTAGTCAGTCGGGTACTGTCGCACGTGAGTGCAAGCGAGACAGCCTGAGTCGGTGACTGTCGTCCTCTCTCTTCCTCCCACGAGGAGAGTCAGGCATACTAGCAGGCGTAAGCTTGTCGAGCCAGTAGGCTGTTTGATAGTTCTTAAGCGTAGGAAATATTAAATTCTTAAAAATTGCTAGCCCACGGGGCAGAGTTAGATTAAGTAGGATAGTTAATAGTAGAATAAGTTAAATAAAACGGTGGTCGGTAAAGCAGGGGCCTAGCCTCAGTCTAGAAGAGACCTCGAGTCTGTGATAATTCAGTTTTCTTTGTTATTGTTGATCTTATTTTCTTTATTATTTTACACCGCCACCGAGTAGCTTCCAAGAAGCAGTTTGTTGTATTTGTTACCTAGTTTTAAGTTGCTGCGAGGCATTGTTGTATCGAGCTAAGCGATAGTTTTCCTGTTATTGCTCTCCTACGTGGAAGCCGGATCTTATCGACGAATAATTTTTGTAAAGCTCGATAAACCGCTGGTTTAGACCCGAGGGGTGACACCCCGAGGTGCCTGATCGCTGCGGCGATACGATTTGTTTTGTTGTTAGCATCACGTTGTGCAATCTAGTTTATTTCTTGTGTTTTTTTTTTGAATAAATTTCTCTCATTTTGTTAAAATTTATATGGCACGAGTCGTTATTGTGTACGCTACTCCCTCATATGATCCCGACCCCTCTCCGCGGTACTGCAGCTAGTCGCCGCTTATTATTTCAGTGTCTTTTCGCTTCTTAATTTCTTTTTCATTTTTTTTTGCTGTGTCTAGTGACGAAGATAGTTCGTCTGGCGCCCAAAATTTCAATTTAATTATTTTCTTTTCGATCGTTTGCCAGTTATTGTCGACTGACTCGGTCTCGAGGCCTAGTTATCCGGTCTGGACCCGAGGCCTGAATAAGGGTCACGTCACAAAATAGCAAAACTAGATTGCACAACGTGATGCTAACAACAAAACAAATCGTATCGCCGCAGCGATCAGGCACCTCGGGGTGTCACCCCTCGGGTCTAAACCAGCGGTTTATCGAGCTTTACAAAAATTATTCGTCGATAAGATCCGGCTTCCACGTAGGAGAGCAATAACAGGAAAACTATCGCTTAGCTCGATACAACAATGCCTCGCAGCAACTTAAAACTAGGTAACAAATACAACAAACTGCTTCTTGGAAGCTACTCGGTGGCGGTGTAAAATAATAAAGAAAATAAGATCAACAATAACAAAGAAAACTGAATTATCACAGACTCGAGGTCTCTTCTAGACTGAGGCTAGGCCCCTGCTTTACCGACCACCGTTTTATTTAACTTATTCTACTATTAACTATCCTACTTAATCTAACTCTGCCCCGTGGGCTAGCAATTTTTAAGAATTTAATATTTCCTACGCTTAAGAACTATCAAACAGCCTACTGGCTCGACAAGCTTACGCCTGCTAGTATGCCTGACTCTCCTCGTGGGAGGAAGAGAGAGGACGACAGTCACCGACTCAGGCTGTCTCGCTTGCACTCACGTGCGACAGTACCCGACTGACTAGAACAATGCTTGTACTATACTTGACGCGAAAATCTATTTATTTATCAGAAACTTGACTTTACTAGACTCTACGGGGACACAGGTAACGGCCTACCAACTCGGAGATCAGTTTAATTTGATCCACAATTATTAAGCCTCGTGGCTTTGGACAAGGCAATATGGCTGATGGCCGTTGCCGGATTCAAATTACCATAGGCGAAGTGAACTATCGCTTACCGTCTTCCAGCCACCTCACGAACAAAACACCCTCGCGGGCGTAATTCATGCCTGATTCCCTCGAGAATGTTCCAAATCCACACCGGTAACTCACACACTCACACAAAAGTGTTTTTCTTTTCTCAGGATATGCCACGGGGGCTTGATCGATACGCAAAAATCGCTAACTGACTCTCTAAATTCCAACAAAACCAAAACAAAAGCGCTCAGACGCGTGCTCTTTCTTAGATAGCCTACGACAGAGTGTCCAGACCGCATGGCGACAGTCCTGCGCACACCCTCATTACGCATTCAAATATCGATTTTGCAATCGACCGCAGGATCGCTCACATGGCGGCGTGGTCCGACCACGCGCGAAAACTCAAAATAGGCCACGACAGAAGAATCCCTCGTTGTAGGATCACGGTTCGCAGGCTCTTGGGGGTGGCGGGAATCTCTTCCACCACCTGTATCCCTCGTAGCTGAGTGCCCTCGGCACTCCCCCGTGTCCTTTGGTACAGGAGGTGACTCTTCTTCTTTGTTGGCCGTCCGGAAGCATAGGCGCAGGGGTTCGACTACACCCCTTCGATTACTCCACCAACGTTCGCCGTATTCTCCGCCATCTCTTAGGCCGTGTCTCCCACATGGTAGAGAAAAGGGTAAAAGAAACAACAAAAAATCAGTCTTAACTCAACAGTCTTAAGTCGGTCACGGTCGCCTCTCGGAGTTAACTTTAGCCTCGGGGCTTACCCTACCTCATTCCTACAGTTTCAGGCACTCCTCATACCCTTACTTAAGGTTGTCTAAGGGAGTTCGGGTACCTTGCAACATGCAATGTTACAATATATATATATATATATATATATATATATATATATATATATATATATATATATATATATATATATATATATATATATATATATATATATATATATATATATATATATATATATATATATATATATATATATATATATATATATATACTAGGGGGGCAAGCCCCCCTGCGTGCTTCGCACGCCAACCCCCCATACGTGATCTTGCGTGTACAAAATATACAGTCATGTATGTATATACTCAATGCCTGCGTATATGCAAAACAAATACATACGAAATTTGGTAATGAGGAAATTAGTCTTCAATTTTTTCATTTATCTGTCACAAATTCGTGTGTTTGACAATTTCATAATAATTCTTGTTTATTAACTTAATTAGTTGTATGAATTTTGAGTATTTAGAGCTTTATCAATCATGTCGCAAAATGATAATTCTGTATACGATAAATTATCGAAGCATACTTTAAAGGTTCATACCTAACCTAACCTAACCTAACCTAACCTAACCTAACCTAACCTAACCTAACCTAACCTAACCTAACCTCCTAATATCTAGGTCTTGTACATCGGCGGCGGCGGTATTATCAATATAATATAGATATATATATATATATATATATATATATATATATATATATATATATATATATATATATATATATATATATAAACATAAGTCCCCTTGGTAAACCAACGACCATTAATATTATAATTTACATTACAACCAATACTATATTCAGTACTATAATCAATATTATAATGTCAGTATCATAACCAAAACAATATTATTAATCGATATTTTAGTTAATTAAATTCGTATAGCCAATGCTAAAGGGTCATAGACGTATTAGCATAGATGAGTTAACTAGTTAATAATATCTAAGTTATTGGGGAACCTAGAGACACTACCAGTCCTCCTAGTGAACCAATGATCACCAACATTAATTTTACAAGTAAAATTTATAATCTAATTAGAGTTAATCATATTCTTCTAACAATTATTATAATACATATCTCATCAAACCAAAGCTACAAGTAGCTAACGAATAGATATATAGATATATCCTACCACGTTAAGGGAAATAAGGAGAAAACAGGTGGTGGGCACATAGGAGCAGACAGAAACTAAAATATATATATATATATATATATATATATATATATATATATATATATATATATATATATATATATATATATATATATATATATATATATATATATATATACATGCAACGACGAGTAAGGGGCGTAAAGCGTAGAGACACTTGAGGGGGGAATCCCTTACAAGAGATGTATATATATATATTAGGGTGGTCCTTATTTTGGATATTTTGGATTTTTTTTCCACGATCCCCCTAAATCGGTTCTAAATAAATAAAAAGAAATTCCTGCCAAATTAGAGCTCGATATTTCAATTTTAACCTGGCCCCCCCGGCAGTCAAAGTTTTAAACGGGAAAATACGTGTATTTTAGACTGTCAATTGTTTGAACATTTTTCCAACCTAGTAAAAATTGATACAAAAATTTGAAATTCTGCACAAATATTCCCCATAGTATAAGGTATAGTTGTAGAAGTATATCAAATTTTTTTTCTTCTATTTATTCATTTTTTTATGAATATCAAATTGATATTTATATTGATCATAACTCCAGAAATTACGGATGTAAAAATTTGATATACTACTTCAATCATACCTTATACTATGAGGAATATTTGTGCCTTATCTCGAATTTTTATATTAATTTTCACTAGGTTGGAAAAATGTTCAAACAATTGACAGTCTAAGATACACGTATTTTCCCGTTTAAAACTTTGACTGCCGGGGGGGCCAGGTTAAAATTGAAATATCGAGCTCCAATTTGGCAGGAATTTCTTTTTATTTATTTAGAACCGATTTAGGGGGATCGTGGAAAAAAAATCAAAAATATCGAGAATAAGGACCACCCTAATATATATATATATATATATATATATATATATATCAGCTAAGACTCAGAATAAGAGGAAAACCATCTGTGGTGGAGAAGCTAACCTCCCCTAATTTACATATATGCACCAACCAAAAATCAGAAAGAAATGTAAAAAGGGGGAAAAGTGCTCCCATTAGCTGAACTAGTTTGCTCCTTACTAAAAATACAGTATTTGACCAATGAAATTTAGAGATGAAAACCCCACCCTTGGGAAAAGTTCCTATAAAAAAGGGTGCCGGAGGAATAATCACTCTCACTCATCCGTTTTTTTTAGCACTCTCGACTCAAATACATTAATCATATTACCACTCTACGACCCTTTTTCTGAATATTAGTCGTACGCCGTATATTAGACGTGATAACTTAAAATCATTAGCCAGAAAAATCTTAAATTTCTTGGTCGAATACACGAATATTTTAAAATCTTGAAAAGTGTAGATCAACAATTTCCAATAAACCATTCATATTTTAATAAACAAGCATAGACTCATTATTCTCACCCGTAAGTAAAACTTTAACTCATCCACTTACTGACGATTTTCTTACTGAGCAAATCCTATCAATTTATTAATATTCCAAACCTTCAAGCCTTCAGCCTTGACACCTAGAGACAATATCTCTGGTCACGGGGTAAAAATCCAGGAGAATATCCTAGATTTGACCTCAAGTTGTCACCTGAAGTGTACTAACATATTCCTTTCCTTTTCCTGACGATTTTCTTACTGAGCAAATCCTATCAATTTATTAATATTCCAAACCTTCAAGCCTTCAGCCTTGACACCTAGAGACAATATCTCTGGTCACGGGGTGAAAATCCAGGAGAATATCCTAGATTTGACCTCAAGTTGTCACCTGAAGTGTACTAACATATTCCTTTCCTTTTCCTGACAATACCCTTCGCTAATGCCTAGAAAATCATCGGTAACTGGAGGTAGAGTAAATAAACCCAAGAAAATTGGTTTACCCATAGAGATCAGAACAACCCTAAACCAACTCCTCACCGGGTTGGTAAAAGCGTCTCAAGTATTAACCCGATTAATTCAATTCACTAACGAATCTTTCCCCCACTCTATCAACCGATACTAAAACAGACGGAGATCCTATTATATTCGTTCCGAAATCCTTATCACTACCCCAGTCCGGAGTTTCACGAATAAGTACCGAACTACCACCACTTACAAGTCCACATACCTTAACCTTAACACTAACCCCTCAGATCCTTCCTTCAGACCCAAATTCACCTCCTCAAATCATCCAAGCTCCCCTCGAAACGATCAATCTTCCTATTCAATCTACCATCACAAATAAAAACCATCTCCCAGCACAGCCCGCTACGCCCTTAACACCGTTCAACCACCCGCTTGACTCTGCTCCCGAAGAACGAGATCCTCTCTTTCTCCATCCTTATCTACCCTTTTCTAGACAAGAGAACCCAGTTACGAATCCTATATCTCCTATAAATTACCAAGAACCATCCGACGCGAAGCTTTCTCCAATTATTCCTGAACAGTCACCCCTTGAAGACATAGATTATTATTTGGAGATTGCCAAATCAATTCTAGACCCTAATTACGCACTGCCTATACTCACTGACGATATCCTGACGGACGTGGATCATTGGGAGCAGCAGCAGCAGCAGCAACAGCAACAACAACCAACACCCTCAACGGAATAAATCCGGATACACAAGGTAAACAAAAGTAATTCTATTTAACTAAATTTTCCTACTATACCAACTGTTTTTCCCGATTAAGAATTTTCTCTAATACTCCCCGTATCCCGATACAAGTGTATTCGAAAGGGAGTCTACTTTACCGGTAACGTGCGAAGTAAAGTCTTTTCACACTGGGTGGCAGGTATAACGAGAGTCCCGATTTCCCTAGCTCGCGTTATATATGTATATATTTTATTTCCCCGGTTTAATAAAAGATTGACTCGCTGGGACGTTACAATATTATGTTACACAATTCTGTGGTTCAATTGACGAAGGTGCCTCATGGGAAAAATTGATATTTTGATATATGCTTACGAAGTGCCGCGGTAATCACGGCCCATTCGTCTTCAAGTTCTTTAATAAGTACATCGCTTAGATCTTCATCAACATGTATTTGCCCGACTTCTTCATTTTTTGATACATCTTCTTCTACGTTGTCAGGTACCACAGCTGTCCTCGACCTAGTGACGGGCACTTAGTTCCGTAACAGCCGCGTCTGTTCGAGAAGCGTTCACGGCCACCATGTACGCCTGCATTCGAACTTGTAATTGAATTTGGTTTATCCTTTTGAGCAATTCAGGCTCTTTGCGTAACTGCGTAGCCTGCGGCGGATCTTTATGCTCGATTTCATCTGGCTGCACGCGGAATTGTACCGAACGAATTATTTGATTTGTCGTCTTGCCAACAACGGCCGTAGCCAAAGCCGTTGGATCCTCTGTTAGACGTTCCATTTCGGAAGGTGTTAATCATGGAGACTAGAGACAGGAGCGCGAACTGCCATGCTAAATGGAAAGTAAAAACATCAGTAAAAATTGAACACGACTGGATGGCGCTGGGGGGCTCAATAGGCTACAGTTCATGCGTCATCCTAACACCCATGCTGACACCATATGAAAACAAAATAAGTGTGAAAACCAGTTGAAAAGGGCTTCCAATAAATCAGGATCATGAGAAAGCTGCATACAATAACTACTCAATTATAGTTAAGAATGAATTATTTTGTCACGACGTTGAGATGTTATGAGTTAAATTGTGTTAGGTTAGGTGGGGTTAGAGCTATAACGACGCTAGACGCCCGGACAGTTTGCCCTCGTCGCGGTTCGCTCCCACCTCACACCTGCTCAAAAATTTGACGGTTACTTGTAACAGGCATAATACTGCATAATGCATATAGAGCGTATTTCGCAATTCCACATTTGGAATTTGGATTCGGTATTCACCAAATCACCATTCGGCAGTTGAACAACAATTCTTTTTTTTGAAATGAGTGATCGTGATAGTGAAGGTAATTAATAATTATTTAATTTGTTTGGTTATACAGCTCTGAAATTCTGCATGTGTTCTGAAATATTGATAGTTTGAGGAGCCGTATAACCTAATTCACGGTGGTTCTCCGCTAGGTAATTCTGTTGTCCCGTTAAAGTTTCCTCATTAAGGTGAATTATTGATCATTATTGTTTTTTAGATGCGAGGAGACACAAGATTTACTTTCAAATTAACGACCAGCCTTATGGATTTGGCAAATTAAAAACAAGCCAGTATGTGAAATTGAAGTGTGCGTATATCTAATCCGCTTCCCCCTATTAGTCAACGTTTTGAATAGTGGTTTATGTAGTATATAATCATTTGGATTAAATTACAGATAACGATGCGGCAGCTTATGAGTTTGTTCTAGACCTATTCGAATCGAAGAAGATATCTATTGCGGAGGGTACAATAAATGTTTTATACCGCTCAATTGATGACGTAGATTAGTAAGTATGAGTCTCTTGTTGTTAGTTGATTGGTTACTAGGCTGATATGTTGTAAAAAATCTAGACCATTTGATCTTTCAAAACAATAATTAAAGGCATTTCTACTTGATGAATTATTTTGGGATTGAATTATGTTTTACTACGCACAGGTATTCATGGTATTTGAATCAGAAAGTGATTCATCGATCGTAGCTTATGTTCTAATTGCAATTGATGTACTTTTTTACAGTACGCTGGTCATCCTGCCAGAGCAAACATCTACCACATCTCCAAGTTCCAAAGGTACCAAGCCAAAGGTTTCGAGCACTGTTACTTCGCAATACAGTAAAACACATATGACATCTCAAAGCTCAGCCGAGGTCCGTAGTCCACATGGTACAGTGAAACCAGAAGATAAGCGAACGGCTTTGAGCACTGTTACTTTGCAATGCAATAAAACATCTACGACATCTTCAAGTTTTTCCAAGGCCAGTGGTTCACATGGCACAGTGAAACAGAAAGATAATCCAAAGGTTTTGAGCACTGCTACTTCACGATGCCATAAAACTTCTGACAAATCTGTGGTGCAGTTAGAATCTATAGCGACAGCAGATAGTGGTAATTAAATTATAACTGTTTTCTATTGTTTAATTTTCAAATCTTCTTCTAATTATTGTTTGAGTACCAATTATCACAAAACATTTTTTTCATGTTTTAGATGATGATGTCCACGAATCTGATCGTAGTAGACAGTCATTACGGTGCGTTGAATTGTGTATTGTTAATCAAATTATCTTACAACGCGTCTTGCACTAACCGAATGTTTTGTTTTATCTATTGAAAATTCAATCATAATAATCAGATAGATAAAAACATGTTGATCAGCTGTAGTTTATTCATTGTGATTTCAACTGTATGTGTAAGTAATTCTCTTTTTTGCATATAGCACTAAGAAAGGAAGCGAAGTTTGGAAGCACTTCAAGAAGGAAGATCAATCATCGGCTCGATGTATTATTTGCAATAATGTTTTGAAGCATTCTGGCAACACGACGAATTTAACACAGCATCTTAACCAGAGGCACGCGTTGTTATGCCCGTCGGTAGGAGAGCGAAAGAGAAAGCATGGGTCATCTGAGTCCAGTAACGAATCAGCCAATACTCATTCCGATGTGAAACGCATGAACCTCGCAAAAAAGGTGAACAAACGATAATTATTTTCATTACCAAGCAATACAATGAGCACATCAACCAAGAATCACTCTTAAATGAAGCAAAGAAAATAGCCATTGATCAATAAAATATTTGAATAATCTAGACAAGAAAACCATCAAGTTAAGATAGAAAAAGTGAAAAACACTAGAAGTACTAAGACAAAGTTATACTATTTACAGGACAATAAACTCCGCCCCATCACGGAGGTCTTTGAACGAATGACTTCTTTTGCGGGTTAGTAGAAACAATCAAATACCTCCGATAGAAATCGTTCCTCAAAATATATTTCTTATTCACTCATGTACCTTTACCGAAAATGTTTTTCAGACGGCGGTAAAACGTCGGATAAAATTACCAATGCAATTTTATATATGCTGTGGATGAGATGCCATTCTCCACTGTAGAGAATGAAGGTTTTAAAACACTGATGAAAACAGTGGCACCACTCTACAGCATTCCAAGTCGAAGGACACCGACAAAGCTTTTAGAATCTCGTTACGATGTGCTGAAAGAGCGTTGCAAGAACAATTTGCGAGAAGTTGATTCCTTTTCGTTGACGTGCGACGTTTGGACAGATGTTAGCAATCAAAGCTATTTAGGAGTGTCCATTCACTATTTATCCCAAAACTTTGTGATGAGGAGCGGGTGCCTAGGCATGGTTCCACTGTATGAAACACACACAGCTGAATACCTTGCCGAATCGTTGAATTCCGTAATTGATGATTTTGAGTTGGACCGTTCCAAATTGATGGCGATCATCTGTGACAACGGAGCTAACATAAAAAAAGCGGTTATGGACGTGGTAGGCAAAGATAACCGACTTTCGTGCTTTGCGCACACACTTTCTCATCTTGTCCTAGATGCAATGGTTAACATGCCAGTTTTGACCAACATCATCGCCAAGGTCAAGAGTATAGTGACACTAACCAGACGGAGCGTTGTTGCGTCAGATGAGTTAAGGCGGTTGCAAATTCGAGATGGAAAGACGGACGCGACAGCATTGAAGTTCATCCGAGACGTTCCGACACGCTGGAATTTGATGTTATATATGATAGAAAGATTCCTTCTGCTAGAAGAATATGTCTATCCAGTGCTACTGAAATGTGACAATTCGCCTGACATGCTGAATCGGGAAGAAATTCAAATTCTGAATGACACAATTCTCCTGATGAAACCCATCGAGGACGTAATCAAAGAGATCAGTGGTGACTCTTATCCGTCATGCAGCATAATTATTTCCATCATCAGATGTATGGAGGTCACGATTGAGCGTGTAACACCCGTAACACCACTGGGATTCGCATTTAAAATAAAACTGCAAAAAGCGATTGATTCCCGCTTTCAAGACTTGGAATCAAATCCTGTTCTCGGTGTTGCAGCTATATTGGACCCGCGATTCAAAAGAATATATTTCCATTTTTGGCATTTATATTTTGACATTTATATTTCTGACATTTATATTTTTGGATTTTTGTAGTGAATCCGGAAGTAGGCGATTGAATACTAGAGCTGGTACCAAATCAAACCACGAGTCTTCGAAATTAAATTGTACATTTTTTAATATTGAATAAAACTTCATTGATCAAACAACGTATATATGAACTATGAATCATTGATTAACAAAAAAAAAATAATTATAATAATAATAATTACAAAATAATCGATGTATCGATTCTTTTTTCAAACATCGATGTCAAACATCGATGCTTTTTAATCATCGATTATTCATTAATCGATGTTTTTTTCAACATCGCCCATCCCTACCTTGCACGCCTTCGTCAGCCATATGCAACGGTCGGCGCGGTAGCTGGGATTGAGGGCGGAAGTGACGTATTACACTCTACCGCTATTCGTTTTTGATCACGTGGATACCTACAACCACGTGATCAACAACAAATAGCGGTGGATACCTACAACCACGTGATCAACAATGAATAGCGGTAGAGTGTAACACATCACTTCCGCCCTCAATCTCAGCTACCACGCCGACCGTTGCATAGGGCTGACGAAAGCGTAATGAAGGTTGGTGGAAAAAATTACGTGTCAACGTTGCCGAATACGATTGAGATTCAATATACGAGAAATATATGTATATACATTAGGGTGTTTCTTTTGAAATTTTTTTTTTTGCTTAGGGTCTCAAGAGCTTCCTTTGGGTATAAAAAAAATTCCCTTATTTGGAAAAATTTTCTATTTCAAGTATAGACCTGCCTCAAATGGAGGTCCCCTTTTCCATTTGAATAACACAGGAAAAAAATCTTTTTTTACAAAAAAAAATTTTTCTCTAACGAACAATGATGAAAAATTTTTCAGAGGTAATTTTTTTAGGAAATTTAATTCTCTACAAAATTGTTCTGATATAAAATTTTCGTCAGTCCAACGGTTTCAAAGTTATAGGCTCCCGAAGTTGATCATATTTTGTACAAAGAAAGATTTTTTTTTTTTCACAGGAGATAAATATTCTTGATTCAAGAAAATAGTTAGGAAGATCGAAATCATTCCTGACAAAGTAAAAATTTTTCTTGAATCAAGAAAATTCTGTGGTTCAAGAAAATACTCACTTCGTCATGAATAATTTCGATTTTCCTAATCACTTTCTTGGTTCAAGGCGACTTTTTTCTGTGTACGGCTCTGAATAATACAGAAATTACTTTATTTTTCTTATTTTTGACTTTTATTATTGTTTTTAGAAAAGAACAAAGTTATTTATCACTCTGTTTTAGTATGTTTTTATATATTTAAGTGGACCGTTACCCTAAAAATATAAAGAAAATGTTGAACATTGAGATTTTTTTTTCGATTTTTCCCTTAAGATCACGAAAAAAATTATATTTTTTCTAAGACTTTGATTTACTGATAAACTCATACTATTAATTGTTTTTTATCAATTTCTTACCTTAGTTGTCGGTTGACGACTGAGGTAATGAATTGATCAAAAAAAAATTAATAGTATGAGTGTAATATCAGTAAATTGAAATTTTAGAAAAAATATAATTTTTTTCGTGATCTCAAGGGAAAAATCTAAAAAAAAATCTCGATGTTCAACATTCTCTTTATATTTTTAGGGTAACGGTCTACTCAAAAATATAAAAACATACCAAAACAGTGTAAATAATTTTGTTCTTTTCTAAGAACAATAATAAAAGATAAAAATAAGAAAAATAAAGTTATTTCCGTATTATTCAGAGCCATACAAAATATGCCCAACTTTGGGAGCCTATAACTTTGAAGCCGTTAGACTGACGAAAATTTTATATCAGAACAATTTTGAAGAGAATTAATTTTCCTAAACAAATTACTTCTGAAAAATTTTTTATCTTCGTTCGTTGGAGGGAAAAATTTTTTTTTGTGAAAAAAGAATTTTTACCTATGTTATTCAAATGGAAAAGGGGACCCCCGTTTGAGGCAGGTCTATACTTGCAATAAAAAATTTGTCCGAATAAGGGAATTTTTTTTATACCCAAAGGAAGCTCTTGAGACCCTAAGCAAAAAAAAAAATTTCAAAAAATACACCCTGATATACATGTTAAAACAAAAAAGTAGGGTGGGTTAAAACAAAAAAAAAAGGACAGAAATTTTATTTTTTCAGTGAAATGAAATGATATTAGATTATATTATTAATTGTAATAATTATCAAACGACTTGACTAAAAAAAAACCAAAAAAAAAAGAACAGAAATTTTTTTTTTGCAGTTGAATGAAATGATATCAGATTATATGATTAATCGTAATAAGTATCAAACGACTTGACTAAAGGAAAAATCAAAGAAAAAAGAACAGAAATTTTTTTTTTCAGTTGAATAAAATAATATAAGATTATATAAATAATTGTAATAAGTATGTATAAAATATAGTAGATTATAATAAATCATTGTTAATCGACTAACCACGTTGTTGTCATCGTATGACCCCTATTCTCTACCTCTACGTTTAACGGATAAGGCAACTGGTTCTTCGATTTCTGGGCACTAATTGTTACGAAAATTTTGATGATTTATTGTCAACGCACAAGTGTAATTATTTCAAAGTCCTCACAATGCGCAGCATAAAAACCCGACAGGAACGGCTAGAGTCCCGATTGGGACTTTGAAATAATGATACACTCGTGTGATTATTTCAAAGTCCTTACAATGCGCAGCATCAAAACCCGACAGGAACGGATAGAGTCCTGATTGGGACTTTGGAATAATGATACACTCGAGTAATTATTCCAAAGTCCTTACAATGCGCAGCATAAAAACCCGACAAGAACGAATAGAGTCCCGATTGGGACTTTGAAATAATTACACGAACAGCAAATATTTCTATCTCCTTACAATGCGCAGCATAAAAACCCGACAGGAACGGATAGAGTCCGGCGTCGGACTTTGAATGTTTTTGTTAATCTCATCGAGTGCAAGTTGAAACTGGATAGAGGCGGACAGAGCGCTGCGTAGGACTCTGATATTATAAAATGCGCGACTGGAACCGGATAGGGATGGGTATAGTTCTGCGACGGACTTTAAAAATATTTTGGACACGGTTTTGATGACGAACGCTGACCGAATAGAGCCGAATACATCACCAACGTTGGGTTTTCGATACCGAACATAATCCGGATAGGTCCTCCAGTGGCCCGTATACATTTTTTGGAAAAGATAGAATGCGGAAAGAACCGAAAAAATCGCTATACGGTTTTCATACGGAATCCTATGCGGAATTGTTTACGGTTCTATAATATCCTATCGGACTTTTTAAGTAGGGTTGCTAGGCTATGTACGAGGGGCTATTCACTTGGTGAAATCGCAAACCACTTTTGAAAGCAATCGCTATGAAATCAATTAGAAAAATCTTGAAAAATCGCTTGAAATCGCCCTCGGGAAATCAGTTAAAATCGTCCGAAACGCTTGAAATCGCGTGAAATCAGTTAAAATCGCCCGAAATCGCTTTAAATCGTTCGAGTAATCACTTGCAATCGCATGTGTTTTCACTTGTAATCACTTGAAATCATGTGAAATCACTTCGGAAATCGCATGCAATCGAAAGAAATCGCATACAATCGAATGAAACCATTGAAATCGTTTAAAATATTGCAATCGCTTGTCATCTACGCTATGAGTGAATAGCCCCTCGGCTATGTAGAGACCTACCAAGTACGGGCGACAGTTGTTTGATGGCGCATCGGTTGGCACTAGCGTTGATTGAAGATATTCTATTCGCCAGCATGCTGCAGATTTGAAACGTACGATCAAAAATTAATTGCAAATAAAAATTAAAAAACTTTTGAAGTGAAACTTCATATCGCGCGGTAGGCGTAAAATGAAACTCGGATGCGACAGGAGAACTTATTTATGAATACATATATTATATATGGCGTTCCTTGCCAATGACAAGAAAAAATTGTAAATATACCCAGATCGAATTGTGATGAGATGCATTGTTTAATATTGTTGTTTATCAATATATAGGGCGTTCCTCGCCAATGACAAACAAAAAATTGTAAATATACCCAGATCGAATTGAAGTTTCACTCCTACCACGCGGAGTCATGTCAAGCATCATTTTTCTTTTTTAAAGTCCGGCGCGAGATTCGACAGTTTCTTTTACCGCAAAGGCAATGAGATTTAAGCGATAATATTTCCCACAATTTCCCATATCAGATCGTGAATTAATAATGCAGTTTCTATAACTATAGTAAGGGCTGTTAGTAATTCTCCAACAATGTCTTCATTTTTCATAACTACGGTATACGGTATCATATCTAATAATTCAGGCTATGATTTATCATGTCGATAAATTCAAATGTTATATAAATCAGCCCACGATGATTTTCAGTATGGTTACATATATTTTTTCAAATTACATGGATGAGCGATTATTATATGATTATAGGTGTTTTCATAAACTACACGGTTGAATAATTATTGCACAGCAGAAGTGGCACGGAATTCGATGTATACCTTCCACATCGAGAGTGGTCGACAATTTACACAATTCATTACGAACTATACTGCGTTCAACGAGAGAACGGTACGCTTCCGAAACCAAATGCGTCCAGTTCGGTCAGATCCCACCCAACGCACCGCCCACTTGACCCTCTCCACGCGGACAAACGAGCTCGGCAGCTAGCCAGATCAGGCTACGATACTGAGTAGCATGCGTCACTACCCCCACCCGACCGACAGGCCGCTCAAAGCTGCGCGGAGCTGTACCGTTCTCTCGTTGAACGCAGTATAGAATGATTAATAAATCAAATTCTAAAAAAAGTTCTGAGATCCTCATAAAAAGCACCTCTGGTGCAAAAACCTTTCACCTAGTTATAGAAATGTGATAGCCACAAAAAATACATTCCCATGCCAAACAAACATCATACAATATTTTGCACAAAAATTCCTTCCTCGTAAAAAAAAAGATCCGAAATCAGATGCTACTACCTAGTATGTATGTACCTACATCACGTTGACTTTTTTCGAATTGGCAATTAGGTTTTCCATAATATTGTATTGACAGCCTTCTTATCTTGCCACGTAGAACCATGAATATAACGATGGGCAATTGACGCTTGTAATGGTTCAAACAGAAAACATAAAAGAAAAAAATTTTAAATAAAATTTGGAGTACGTGGTACTAGGCGGGCCTTTTGTAGACAAGTAGAAGGAACCGGCTATTGAACCATGTCAATAATCGTAATATAGTGATACAAAATATCGGCCCGCCTAGTACCACGTACTCCAAATTTTAGTTCAAATTTTTTTTGTTTTTTTGTTTGAACCAATGCAGGCGTCAATTACCTATCGTTATATTTATGGTTCTACGTGGCAAGATAAGAAGGCTGTCAATACCATGTTATGGAAAACCTCATTGCCAATTCGAAAAAGGCAACGATGTAGGTACAGTAATGTTCAATAATGCTGTCCTTACGACTCACTATTTTTTTTTGACAAAACTGAAACGAGTTTGCACTCTCCGCTAATTTCGTGTGCCTATGCCTAACGAGGCAGCGGCCGACAGGTCTGGAGAAACCACGACGTGAGCCTCCCGCAGCCGTCATCCGATAACCTCGAAGTTTGCACAGCCACGATTGTTTTGATGAAAAGATTTTCCGTTAAAATGCCTAACCCTAAAATTTACGGCAGCATGGAAGTAATAACATCCATGCTGCCGTAAATATTCGGGTTAGGCATTTTAACGGAAAATCTTTTCATCAAAACAATCGTGGCTGTGCAAACTTCGAGGTTATCGGATGACAGCTGCGGGAGGCTCACGTCGTGGTTTCCCCAGACCTGCCAGCCGCTGCCGCATTCGGCATAGGCACACGAAATTCGCGGAGAGTGAAAACTCGTTTCAGTTTTGTCCAAAAAAAATAGTGAGTCGTAAGGACAGCATCATTGAACACTACCCCATACAGCACCGAGACGTTGCAGCAACATAATTCCGCAATATTGGCAATGTTGCGGTTATGCTGCGCAATGTTGCTGCAACACCCCTGCAATGTTTCTGCAATGGCTCAATGTCCGCTATTCATTGCATAACATTGCAACATTTCTGCAATATTGCCAAATAATCTGCAATATTGAAAAAGTTCCTGCATTTTTTGTATTCCAATTCAATGGAACAATTGAAATTAAAAAATAAAAAACATAAATTTTATACGTTTTGACATTCAGTCCACTGTCTTAAGGCCCATCCCTAGTCGCCCACCTCCTTTTTGCCGAAAAAGGGGCGGGGGAGGCACATCTCGATTATTATCCGGGCCCAGGCGTCGAAGACGCAAAAATAAAATGCAGAGCGGCGATTCTATTTCAATTCCAAACACATACGTCCGAAAATATGTTTGTTTTATGCGAAAATAGAGCTGCAGCACCGCTTTTAGATTTGTCAAATGTCAATTTCCTCGGCGGCCATTATTATGTAGCTGTTTGCCGAGTTTCGCTGGGCAGGGCGGTAAGTGGCGCCACGAATATATTGCTCCAACGCAAGGATAGTACACTAAGAGAGTGATATTCTTGATATTCGTCGCGCCACTTACCCTAAACTCGGCGTACAGCTACATAATAATGGCCGCCGAGGAAATTGACATTTGACAAATCTAAAAGCGGTGCTGCAGCTCTATTTTCGCATAAAACAAACATATTTTCGGACGTATGTGTTTGGAATTGAAATAGAATCGCCGCTCTGCATTTTATTTTTGCGTCTTCGACGCCTGGGCCCGGATAATAATCGAGATGTGCCTCCCCCGCCCCTTTTTCGGCAAAAAGGAGGTGGGCGACTAGGGATGGGCCTTAAAGAATGCCCCTCATAATATGTATAATGAAAAAACGCCTTGTAATTTCCCTACGAAAAACGCCACCGATTTCTGTTTCTCCTAATCGAGATTTGAACCCACGTCCGCTCGCTTACTAGTCGAACGCTCTACCTACTACGCCAAACTATCCGATGATAATTACTCTAATGTTTTCCTATATATTCAGAGCTGCCTATATTTTAACAATTTTATGTATTTAATTGCGTTAGAAGCCGAAAATGTACCAATTCCCAATAAATGGTGCAATTTCCCGATTCTTCAATTCATTAATTAAATTATTCTAATATATATAACAAAGTTATATTGCAGAAATCTTGCGGTAACATTGCGAATGCAATGTTGCAAAAATTGTATTGCAGAAATGTTGCAGCAACATTGCAGTGCAATGCAATGAAAATGAGACTTAGCAATGTTGCTGAGACATTGCTGCAATGTGGCGTGCTGTATGGGACTGTACATACTAGGCAGTAGCATCTGATTTCGGATCTTTTTTTTTTACGAGAAAGGAATTTTTGTGTAAAATATTGTATAATGTTTGTTTGGCATGGGAATGTATTTTTTGTGGGTATCACATCTATATAACTAGGCGAAAGGTTTTTGCACCAGAGGTGCTTTTTACGGGGATTGTTGTATCCTCTTTTGTTAGAAGGGATAGGGAAAAAGTATTCGAAGCAGAGGTGATCAAGAATCACTCTAAGTTGCAAAAATAGTAAACGTTTATTCGAAGATTTGAATATGTATAAGTTTCGTTTGGGTGAGATAAGCACTTGCTCCCGTTGAATTACAAAGTTGTTTTTGGTTGAGCACTTGCTCACGTTCAGTACTTGAGTATTACGGAATAGATCCGTGTGTTAAACCAAGGAGAATCTGCTCGAGACTGCTGGTAACTTGGTCTTCTACCGAATTTATCAGTTACATATTGATGATTCGGTTGGTGAGGCAATATACCTACGTTGCAGATCCACTGCATTCCAGATCACCTTGCTTATGCTAAACCCACTTTCGCAAGTATTGCGATATTAAATTCCAGCCTACAACAGGATCATCAATAGAAGCATCATACATTGTTATAGATTCAACTCTTGATCTAGTAGAGAGTCCATTGAAAGCGGTTGACATATGCTATAAAGTGTTTCACGTGCTTCATGCGAAATACCCTAAGCACCGTGACCAAGTGTGGCTGTTGCTTTGGCAGTCAATTTACAGAATGTCAACTAAATGAGACCAGAAAATCAGTATTGTAACGGCGACAGTTAGAGCTCTTACAAGTAACTGAACAATTTTTAGTTTTATAAGTTTTAACGAAACATAATATTTAATTCTCTAGCTCTAGTTTTGAAAAAGCCATGATTTTTAGTTTTATTGTTTTAAGATAAGCGTAAAATGTTTGGATGTCTCCTGTGCGACTTGACTTTCGAACAAGTCACTCTCTTGATACTTCACATGAAGTTACAACATACCTTAACAATTAATAGTAAATATATATGAGGCTGTCCACGTCAGGACGACACGGTTCCAGACCTCAAAGTTTTTGATTTCATTTTTGATTTCATATGTTGTTACTCTATGTCTGGAGAATCTGTCAAATTTTTTTCGAATTTTTTCAATCAACCCTTTCGGAGCTACGAATCTTTTCATCCTTAAAAAAAGGACCTTTTTTAAAATTCTGAAAACATTCACAAAAATTCTGTCGATAATATAGAACAACCTCCCACTTCCACAAACGTGGGCAGAATTTTTCTTACATTTTTTTTTTTCAATTTTTCTAAAAATTTATTCGAAAAAATGCTTCACCAATGACTTTCATCCTATCAAAAATCTTTCAAATTTACCCCACTCAGATTTTTTGGAGTTCTTGATCTTATATTGTGTTGTGTTGGTAAGGAGGTGAGCAGGTGATTTTATGAAAGTCATTTATGAAGCATCTTATGAAATAAAATTTTTGACAAATGAAAAAAAAAAATATAACAAAAATTCTGCCCACGTTTCTGAAAGTGGGAGGTTGTTCTACATTAGTAACAGAATTTTTGTGAATTTTTTCAGAATTTTAAAAAAGGTCCTTCTTTTAAGGATGAAAAAAGTCATAGCTCCGAAAGGGTTGACTGAAAAAATTCGAAAAAAATTTGACAGCTTCTCCAGACATAGAGTAACAACATATGAAATCAAAAATGAAATCAAAAACTTTGAGGTCTGGAGCCGTGTCGTCCTGACGTGGACAGCCCCATATGCAAACAAGAAGATTGCATAAGTGAATTTCAAAATGTACATGCTTTTAAAAAACATCTCTTCAAGAAACATGATAATGAAGTCCAAGATTCACATCAGCCTAACTACATCTCTGAAATAGAATTGCCAATGATACGAGCTGTTCCTGATTCTGGCCCACAATTCGAGCCTCCAGGGATTAAAGGTCTTATATCTCCATTAAAACTTCAAAATTTCGTACAATCTTCAGCAGCATCTTTTTCAGCAAAATTATACAGTCGTAGTTCGATGCCTCGTACACGGAGAGAAGTAAACACTGGTGCCCAATGTGCAAGACATTATTAGGCAATGTCTAGCCGGAACGAGCGGCGCTCGACACGGGCCGCTTGTTTTTCGACATGGCCTGCTCGTGTCTCGCGCATTGGTCGCCAGTGTCTTAGACACGGACGGAAAAAACATCGGGAATCCGTGTGCCGTCATTGAGAGCTAATGTCTAAAACACGGCCCAGCAGTGCGCTACGCATTGTATGCCCGTGTTTATGAAAAACTTGGAGCACTTGCCTCGTCTACGAGGCGAGTGCGAGAACGCGCATGCGCGCCAAGTTTTTCATAAACAGGGGCATACAATGCGTAGCGCACTGCTGGGCCGTGTTTTAGACATTGGCTCTCAGTGACGGCACACGGATTCCTGATGTTTTTCCGCCGTGTCTAAGACACTGACGACCAATACGCGAGACACGAGCAGGCCATGTCGAACAACGAGCGGCCCGTGTCGAGCGCCGCTCGTACCGGCTAGACATTGCCTACTAATGTCTTGCAGATTGGGCACCAGTGTTTACTTCTCTTCGTGTAGTGAAGTGCAGAACATGATGGATTTTAATTAGGAATTTTTCAGCAGTCTTCTGGGCATTTTGAAAGAACAAGTTATGATAGCCATTGACAGTGAAGAAATTAGTGAAAATAAGTCCAAAATTCAAAGCCTGTTTGATGTTTGCGAGCATTCATTCGATAGTCTGGATACGAAATACAAGAGATTGGAATATTTCAAAAATAGCGGATTTTATATTGAGCCGGTTTCATATATTATCGATCAAACTATTATATCAAAAACTGTTAACGGTATCTTCAAACTGATTCCCACTAACGTGACTGGACAGTTTATACCAATTAAAAATGTTTTGCAGAAATTTCTCGAAATACCTAGGACATTAGATATTATTTTACGTTACATGGACGACCTAGAGAATAACGAACTAAATGCGGATGTGATATCCAACATTGTTCAAGGCGAACTACGGGAACAGATAAAGGATAAATATAAAGACAAAATTGTGCTTCCACTCGTAATATATTTTGATGAATATGAAACGAACAACCCTTTAGGTCCACACACTGGTACACACAAATTAGGAGCAGTATACTTTTATCTCCCTGTCATTCCACCACAGTTTTGATCGAGTTTGAAATATATATTTCTAACGTTGCTTTTTCAAGACTCAGACAGAAAGAAATTTGGCAATAAGGCAACCTTCGAACCTCTCATAGATCACTTAAAAGATTTAGAAGTTACAGGATTAACAATTTTTAACGGTACACAAATCCGCGTTAACTGCGTATTAGTAACAGGAGATAACTTGGGAGTTCATCGAGTATGTGGACTTGTTGAGAATTTTTCTGCAAATTACCCGTGTCGCATTTGTAAAGTGTTTGAAGAAGACCTGCGTAAACAGACTATCGAACATGTAGATTTATTAAGGAAAATCCATGAATATGAAAGTGAACTCCAGAAAAATAACGCTTCTGTGACAGGTTTATCTGAATATTGCTTTTGGAATTACTTGCTGTCGTATCACCTGTTCAAAAATCTATTTTGTGACATAACACATGACATGTGCAAAGGTATATTCCGATACGAAATGTCTGGTTTAATTTTACATTATATTGACATGGAACTTGTTACTCTCGATGACTTAAATGATAGAATTACAGGTCTTCCTCTCAATAAGTTCCCTCCGAATAAGTTCACTTCCCCTTATTTTTCTTCGTACTCTTCCCCCACCTCGACGCGGCTGAGTCTGCCGAGCAATTGATTCCCTTACTGCGGATAAGTTCAATCGCTTACCTCCGAATAAGTTCAAGCGGAAACAGTTAGATAATTCTTTATTATACTCACACAAGACAAATTATGACAAAATATGTGAATTTATCATTTATGTATGTACACTGTTGGAAAATATATGTCAATTTGAACTCATTTCGCATGTCCCATTAGGTCCACTAACTTTTTTTAGTTAATTTCACAGAAACATGATATGTAAACCGTCAACATGGGATTCAAGTTGATATGTGTAGTTCCATTCCATGGGTCAATAATACGGCATCAATCTGTTAAATTGAAAACGATTGAATGTTCATAACGAATGACAGCTGAGTCAAATCAACTGAAAATACAGTTAAAATTGACATTTTTAGTTTTTATATATGAGGTATTCCATGCCAAGTGAACCAATCGTTGACCCTCACCTCTTCAAAAACTGACGCCGATTTTTCTGGTGATGAAGGAGTATAAAAAAATATTTCCTGAATTTTTTCAGAATTTTCGGATGACAGCCGCTGTTCTATATGATTTTTTTCTCTTTTTTTGGTTTTTTATGCATAACTCCCGTTCTTTTTCATCGATTTCCATCAATGAAAAACGAAAATTTTCGTTTTTCGGCCGACTTTCAGAATAAATTTTTTTCATATTTTTATTCTCGCTTTCTGATGCCTAAGACGTGAAAAGTTCGGAAAAATAACAAAAAAATTGGGTTTTGACCACTTATGACGGTCTCGATTTTTTTGAAAAAAATTACCAAGATTCCTACTCTCAAAACGATTTTTTTGAGCCGTGCCAAATCATGGGCAGAGCACTGGATCCAATTTATTTCGTGGTTTTTCTGTAGAATTTTTCTCATTCTCTATATCGATGTTGACATTGAATGTTCGAAAAAGTTATTAAAACATCAAATGATCATAATTTTTGCTCAAAATGGCACTAAATTAACATCAAAGATTCATCGCGTTCGTTGTGGATCATTTTTCATAAGAATAATGATTGAATTAAAGGATAAAAATGATCCACAACGAACGCGATGAATCTTTGATGTTAATTTAGTGCCATTTTGAGCAAAAATTATGATCATTTGATGTTTTAATAACTTTTTCGAACATTCAATGTCAACATCGATATGGAGAATGAGAAAAATTTTACAGAAAAACCACGAAATAAATTGGATCCAGTGCTCTGCCCATGATTTGGCACGGCTCAAAAAAATCGTTTTGAGAGTAGGAATCTTGGTAATTTTTTTCAAAAAAATCGAGACCGTCATAAGTGGTCAAAACTCAATTTTTTTGTTATTCTTCCGAACTTTTCACGTCTTAGCCATCAGAAAGCGAGAATAAAAATATGAAAAAAATTTATTCCGAAAGTCGACCGAAAAACGAAAATTTTCGTTTTTCATTGATGGAAATCGATGAAAAAGAACGGGAGTTATGCATAAAAAACCCAAAAAAGAGAAAAAAAATCATATAGAACATCGGCAGTCATCCGAAAATTCTGAAAAAATTCAGGAAATATTTTTTTCTACTCCTTCATCACCAGAAAAATCGGCGTCAGTTTTTGAAGAGGTGAGGGTCAACGATTGGTTCACTTGGCATGGAATACCTCATATATATAAACCATATGTTATTTCAAAGATTTAACATAGAAATAAAGTTATTTCTTTATTATTCTGAAGTTAACATAACAGATGTGTCAATTGTTCTGTGTAAATATGTTAATAATAAATTTCAACATAAAATACCAGCTCAACTTAAATCGTATTCGTTAAATTAACATTCGAATAGGTATTGAATTTGACAATATTGTTGACTGCGAATTTTTTTGACAGTAATACACAATTTTTTCGACAGTGTATCATGCCCGACTTTCCATGATTGATTATACCTATGTATCGGGTAACATGCAGAGGAAACGCGACCGAACTTATTCAGAGGGAACGCGATCTTTTGACTCGAGCGGCGAGCAGGCTGTGAGTGGGGGTTTATAGTTTCTCGGAAAAATGTTCCCCTACAGCCCCAAAGTTGAACTTATTGAGAGGGAGACCTGTAGTGGTTGTTGATTTTGGCCCACTCGATAGTGGAAACCGTAATTGTCCCAGCTTTACTGCATCAGCATAATGATAAGTCGAATGAAACAGGGAATATTAAATTTCACAATTGACAACGCTTGCATTTGTGAAATAATTGAACGATCGATCGAACTTACCTGTAAGTGATGGTCGATCGAGATTATAAGAGATGACTCGTCCGAAGAGATCAAATAGGTAGTAGCGTTTCTACTATGTGCTCCCACAGAATATCCCAAAGAATTTAAAAATCGGCCGTGCCGCCCTCTGTCTCACGTCTCACGTACAGTTGGGCAATAAAGTACGCATAAGGTCGAAATTCAGGCTTAAGCGTTTCAGTGTCTACGCTGTTGAGTAGGCCCCTCGCCCCCATGCCTGCTCATTGAGAAGGCATACGCGGCAGACTACCTGCTCGAAGTAAAGTAAGAAACACTTCCGAAATATATATTATAAATAATAGCGGACCTACCAGTCGTAACGCATCGGTGAGCTCGCTCAATAGCGTAGACACTGAACCACTTGAGCCTAAATTTTGACCCTATGCGTACTTTATTGCCCAACTGTACCTACTCACTGCCCCGAATGCCATTAACTTTTCGAAGATTATTAAATCGCGACTGTGGACAGGCGTTCGATGATTGGTCCAGTGGGTGGATACATTTATTTATTCATTAAGAATGGGAGGGAATTTATCTCTTCGGACGAGTCAGCTCATATAATCTCGATCGACCATCATTTACAGGTAAGTTCGATCGATCGTTCAATTATATTTCGCTGACTCGTCCTCGAGATCAAATAGGTAGACGTTTAAAGCTCGTTGCGATTTAATTAACACAGCTTTATTCAGCTGTTTGTTGACTGTTTTTATTTAAGGATTATTTTTAAGAGATATATAATTACTGGCTTGAAACTATTGTAGTGGCAAAGTTACATCTTTATTAACTGGCAGATCGTAAAAACGGGTAAACACACTCGAGCTTTCAGACCAGCCTGCGGCCTTTCGAATCGCTTCGATATCTAAGCCTTTTTGACAAGCAGACGAGGTAGCAGCGTGTCGAGTGCTGTGTGCTGAAAATTTTTCCGTGTCAATACCACTGTCTTTGAGGTTTTGCTCAATCCACCTACTTATTGATTGTCTTGTTGCTATGTTATGAGGCTTTTTAAATGTAAGTAAGAGATTATCTTCACGGTTTTTTCGTAAATTTTCAGTCTTTTGTATGTAACAAAGTAGCACCGATGCAGCACATAAACTTGGCTGTTCCTTGAAGATCGGAAGAACTAGTACCACATTCTCTTTGTTATGCCCTGACGTTTTTATACGATCTGTGATAGGGATCCTTATTATATCCTGTAAAACTTGAATGTTAGATAGTCTAATTAATGACAACGTTTGTACTCTTTGAGCTGTACACAAAGCGAGGATGGTGACTAGTTTTTTCGTTATTTTTTCCAGATTAGGGTCCTCATTTGGATGTAAAGTTTTTGGGAATTTCAGTACTTGTTGAGGGTCCCAGATCTCTGAGTATTTTGATCCTTTTGGATGCAGTGTGCTTTCTCCCTTGAAGAAGCGACTCAGGTGAGGGTGCAAACTTATTTCTTGCCCTAGTATTATAGGGATAGTGCTGCTCTACAGCTATTTAAGGTGGAAAAAGAGTTTACTTCTTTCTCAGTTCTTGCGAAAAATTTTAACACTGTTGGGATTGATGATTCGAAGACTGATACTTGGTTAGCAGTGCAAAATTTCCACCATCGTTTCAACGCTGAGTCATATTGGCGCATGGTGGGCGCGATTATTGATGATAATACTACTAATAGTGATTCTTCTGGAACCCCTTTTCTCCTTAATGCTTTGCAGACAATTTCCCTGCCACCAGGGTAAGACTTGTAAAGAGCGGGTGGGCATCGCTGAAAGGAGAAACAAGTAAGCTTTTTCTTGGGGTAAAAAATATTGGTTTGTTTGTTAGTAAGCTCTTAAAACGAGGGTACCAGCATTGGGTTGGCCAATACTGTACTATTAATACACCCTCCGCCCTATCGGTGATAATTTTTTGCACAACACGTAAGATTATCGAAAATGGGGGAAAAGCATAGAAAAAATATTTGTCCCATCGGAATGTAAAAGCATCAATGTTGAAAGCCTGTGGGTCTTTCAACCATGAGACATATCTTGGGCATTTATAATTGATGCTGGATGCAAACAGGTCTATGTCAAACGGTCCATAGCGTTTGTGGACCTCTGCAAAGGCTCTGGAAGATAATTCCTATTCAGTTTCCAATGGTAACTTTCGTGATTCTTCGTCAGCTTCCACATTTTCTTTTGACTTAATGTACGAAGCAAAAACCGTTATTTTCCTACTTTCACACCATTGCCACAGCTCTTTACTTAGTTTGAGTTTGGCTAATTTCATGAATTGGATACTTCCTCTTTTGTTAATACAGGCGATTGTGGTTGTATTATCAACACGTCACAGAATTTCACAATTCTCATAGTCTCTAGCAAACAATTTCAGACCTCTAAAAGCTGCTTCGATTTCCAGCTCATTTATATGACGGAGTCTCTCGTCCCTATTCCGGTGACCGCGAGCTCTTTTTTCATTGCAGAACGCTCCCCATCCTGTAAGGAAAGCATCTGCGAAAATTTCTAACCGGTAATCATTTTGTCTAATCATTTTCTTTGCTGATTGTATATTTTTTATCCACCACTCCAGGTCTTCACGAATATCCTTCGATAGTTTCATTCTACGTGAGAAGTCACCTGAGGCTTGTCGTAATGGTAGGAAGTTTTCGCGTTCAAGGCTTCTAGTATAAACAGATCCATATTCAACAGCTGGACAAACTGATACTAACGTACCAATGAGTCTCGCCAGTTTTCGAATTTTGCATTTCTCCAGATTGAGAAACTTATGTGCCAGTTTAATGACATTTATTCTCCTTTCTGCTGGTAATTCTAAGCAAAGCTCGGAACTATTAACAATAAAACCAAGGAACTTCACCGTTTTCCTAGGTGAGAGACTACATTTCTCGACGTTCAGACTGAATCCTAAGTTGTTTAAAAGCTCACGAGTATCACGAACATTTTCAAGACATTCTTCTTTGGTGTTACCAATTAACAAAAAGTCATCAATATATACAATCGATACGTGTCCTTTTGACCTGAGATCATTGACAACTGGTCTCGTTAATTTCGTGAAGACCTGGGGTGCAGTGTTGAGGCCAAACGGTAGACGATTGAATTCATACGTGACTCCCTGAAAACAAAAACGTAAGTACTTCCTATGAGACTTAGAAATTGAAACTAGAAAGTACGAGTCTTTTAAAGCGATTTTTGCCATGTAACAATCCTTATTTATCAATCTTTGAACCACTTTGAGATCTTCCATTTCGAAATGAGGAGCACCCATGAAAGTATTCAACTTTTTGAGATTAAGTATAAATCTTTTACTCCCGTTAGACTTATCGACTAAGAAGTATGATGACAAAAATTGATTGTGACGAGGCTGACACTTGCTGAGGACTCTTTCTGAACATAGTTTCTGGATTGTTTCACCCATTATTTTGGTGCCTTCTTTTGAGAATATTGGCTCTGATGGAGGTATGGTCTGATAGGGACCATGGGTAAACGGAATTTTATAACCTTTTATCACTGATAGGACGAAGGAGTTTGATGTTAGATCTTGCCACTGAGGCAAGAACTGCGTTAATCGTCCTGCGACAGACTACGTTCCAACTTACATCCAACGGCGTGGATGACGATTGCTCTTGCGTTGCCCCCCCGAGTGGAAACTCTTTTGCTGTGATGGTATCTTCTTGGGGGGGGGGGGGGGGGGCTCTGGAGTTTAAACGACTCGATGAAGGCATTGCTGTACTCAGTTGGGTCTGTATAGCGCGTTGATAAGAATCTTTTTTCAGAGCCAGTGCACGCAGAGCTGACCTAACCTCTGGATTTATACTGGGGGCCTTTAGCACTGAACAGTTCTTGGGTGGAGAATATTTGTTTGAAAATTCCTCACGAGCTTTCTTTGTCAGCCCCTCCTGAATAATTTTGGTCCATCGTTTTGCGATTTGGGTGTGAATATCTGGGCCCCATGCTTGTTCATTGGTTGGTACCTGACCCAATAGATTGAGAACCTCCTCGGATAGAATCAGTTCCTGGAGTTGACTCACAGTGGGTATAGAACTGGTATCTTGGTTCTGTGCTTTTTCAGCGTTGTCTAACTCAGCAGGTTCAGAACTTTTACTAATTTGACTGTCTGGTACATTTTCCTGGTTCTCGAGAGACTTACTTGGGTTCTGCGGGTTGTCGTTTGGGAGTCTGAGGCGTGCCGCCTCTGCTGAGGATCAGTCACCGCTGTATCGACTCGACGATAGCTTGAACTGTGCGACCTTGAGTATCTGAGACGTGTCGTACCTCTCGGGTTACGCTCACCGCCATATCGATACTTGTACTCTCGACGTCTGGGTGTTGCTGAGTGATACCTTGATGCGCCTGACGAGACTGATGACGAGAAGGAACTTTCTCTATGATGACGAGATCGGTGTCTCTTGTTTCTAACCTCTCTTTCCAGGCGTCGCAGATTTTCATGTAGAGCGTCATAATCCACGTCGTCCCGATCGTGACGACGACGCTTCCTGCCTCGATGATGTATCTGCGTTGACTCCATCCTCTTCTTCTCGGGTTTTTTTTTTTTTTTTGATATTTTTTAAGACAGAAAAATGTGCGGGACTTTTCGGGACCACACAGAAAAACGTAATGGCATTCGGGGCAGTGAGTAGGTACATGAGACGTGAGACAGAATTCTTTGGGATATTCTGTGGGACCACATAGTAGAAACGCTACTACCTATTTGATCTAGAGGACGAGTCAGCGAAATATAATTCAATGCGACATAAGCTTCCAAAACAATATTTTAAGGTAATTGAAAAATACGTCCCTCTCCTTAGTAATATTTTAGCGGATCAAATTTCATTCAGAAACAAAAAAAATTACATCAATTCCTATGTACAGCCAGGGAAATGGATTCTGAAGCGCCGTTTTGATGCAACCGAAGATACAAGTGGTTTTAATTTCCTTGAAGTTGGCATGAAATTAAAGCAACATCTGCCCCTTCGATATGTTAGCGATCTTCTCCGCGTGGTTTATTCTATTTCAGTGGAGACGTCTGTTGTTTTCTTGAGAACGTCAATTCGCATAACCTCTTGAATGCACAAGTGATCGAAAAAGTTGTCATATTGGATAACCTCGAAATGCGCGAATGTTTTTTCTAATTAGGTTGATCCTAAAATAACCTAGTTACTCGTAAAGTGTTCAAGGGGGTAAAAGAGGACCCTAATGAAACTTACTGTTATATTCTTTCATGAAATTAAATCGATTTTAAATCATTTCAAGGTTCTAGCTGAAACCAATTAAATTAACCCTTGAAATTTTAAATGTCAAAATAACCTAGTTCCTCGTAAAGTGTTCACAGGGTTAAAAGAGGACCCTAATGAAACTTACTGTTATATTCTTTCATGAAATTAAATCGATTTTAAATCATTTCAAGGTTCTAGCTCAAACCAATTAAATTAACCCTTGAAATTTTAAATGTCAAAATAACCTAGTTCCTCGTAAAGTGTTCACAGGGTTAAAAGAGGACCCTAATGAAACTTACTGTTATATTCTTTCATGAAATTAAATCGATTTTAAATCATTTCATGGTTCTAGCTGAAACTAATTAAACTAACCCTTGAAATTTTAAATTTCATCCTAAATCTATGAGTTATGCACCTATGATGATCGCAGGTCATTCAAATTTTGGCGATGTGTTTCATTTCTCACTGCGTACACCGCTGCAGAATCAAGTCTCAGAAATAGTTTGCGAATCACTTTTACATGTTGTAATTAATTTTACAGGTCACTTGTTCTCTCATTCTCTCATCATGCTCTATCGCAGAATGTGATAACCGCTAGCTTATTCTGAACAGCTGTTAATTAATTATTAATTTAAACCCAATTCCAATTTCAATAAGAGTTGTTGGTTTATATTCCTGCGTTAGACTCAAATCAGTTATAGATTTACTATTTGTTAGCTTATTCTTATAATCAATTAATAGTTTGAGCCCAATTCCAATTTCAATAAGAGTTGTTGGTTTATATTCCTGCGTTAGACTCAAATCAGTTATAGATTTACTATTTGTTAGCCTATCCTTATAATCAATTAATAGTTTGAGCCCAACTCCAATTTCAATAAGAGTTGTTGGTTTATATTCCTGCGCTAGACTCAAATCAGTTATAGATTTACTATTTGTTAGCTTATTCTTATAATCAATTAATAGTTTGAGCCCAATTCCAATTTCAATAAGAGTTGTTGGTTTATATTCCTGCGCTAGACTCAAATCAGTTATAGATTTACTATTTGTTAGCTTATTCTTATAATCAATTAATAGTTTGAGCCCAATTCCAATTTCAATAAGAGTTGTTGGTTTATATTCCTGCGCTAGACTCAAATCAGTTATAGATTCAATATTTGTTAGCTTATCCTTGTTACATTTGAAAGAAACCTATATTCCAAGTCGCTCATAACAATGAACTGCGAAAACCTTGAAATAAAGTGTTGACTATGCTTTTTGAGTAACGAGGCCACCGTTATTATATCGGATACTTGAGATTCTTCGCCCAAGTGTTCTGAACACATCGCCAAAATTTGAATGACCTGCGATCATCATAGGTGCATAACTCATAGATTTATTATGAAATTTAAAATTTCAAGGGTTAGTTTAATTAGTTTCAGCTAGAACCTTGAATTGATTTAAAATCGATTTAATTTCATGAAAGAATATAACAGTAAGTTTCATTAGGGTCCTCTTTTAACCCTGTGAACACTTTACGAGTAACTAGGTTATTTTGACATTTAAAATTTCAAGGGTTAGTTTAATTGGTTTCAGCTAGAACCTTGAAATGATTTAAAATCGATTTAATTTCATGAAAGAATATAACAGTAAGTTTCATTAGGGTCCTCTCTTAACCCTTTGAACACTTTACGAGTAACTAGGTTATTTTAGGATCAACCTAATTAGAAAAAACATTCGCGCATTTCGAGGTTACCCAATATGACAACTTTTTCGATCACTTGTGCATTCAAGAGGTTATGCGAATTGACGTTCTCAAGAAAACAACAGACGTCTCCACTGAAATAGAATAAACCGCGCGGAGAAGATCGCTAACATATCGAAGGGGCAGATGTTGCTTTAATTTCATGCCAACTTGAAGGAAATTAAAACCACTTGTATCTTCGGTTGCATCAAAACGGCGCTTCAGAATCCATTTCCCTGGCTGTACCTACCGACCTACCTTATACTCACCTACCCACCTACCGACCTACCGACCTACCTACCTACTCATGTTCCCTTGTTAAATTTTGAGCTTGGCTCTACCCTAAATCTGTAAATATTCTACCTATCCAAATTTCACAATAATATGCTTTATAAATCAATTCTAGGAGATAACCACTTACCGCAAGAGGTCAGCAATAATTCGAAGTGGGGCATGCCACAAGTACGACTACTGAAATTAGATCAATATGCCATGAAAAATGGGAAACGACTCCAAAAATCATCCGATAACAGAAATGAAAGGTGTACTCTGTAAGGATTGAAGGACCACAACGGAGAGGATAGCAGCTCCGGAGCTATCGAATCTTCTGAGCAACGTTTGATACCAACTTCTGTGAATTTGGTAGATGAAATTCATAGGATGAATGATATGGATGAAGACAAAAAAAATTTCGAGTTAAGAAAACCATTGGATATATCAGTACAGTCAGCGTTACTGTTTCCTCAATGTGAAAGTACACGCAACAGTCCTGTCCAGTCATCACAGGATAACACTAATACAGGAATCGATGAAGACTTACTTAATACAGGTGTTGTAATCGGGATCCTGAGATCCTTTTCACAACTAACAATTTATTTAGGATTCGTTTGTCAAATTAAGAATTAGAATTCAGTCGTACAAAATAGTGGAAGTTTAATGTATTTGAAGAAACAAAATATGGATTATACAAAATATAGAATATAACGGGCTATCAATCTATTACGCGCTCTTCAATCGGTCTTGATGTTCTGAGCACTGGCGCGTCGTCTGCCTGCCTGTTAATGACTATTTAGGAGGTCAGTACTGCGTCCGTGCATTCTTATATATTTCGCCGCACGGAAGAGGTGTTGCTCCGCTATACCGCGTTAGTATGAGAAGACGATGTCTCCGTAAGTTAAAAAGTCTTGCATTCAGTTTTTGACAGTGATACATTCTTCACTAAATTCAAACGAAAATTGAATGCAAGACCTCTAACTTACGGAAACATTGTCTCTCTATCCGAACTTTAACACATGGTTTTTCGGAAAAAAATTCGAAGACCTAGTGATTGTCAATGGTTTTTTGAGTTGAGCTCGAACGCCCTTTATACATATGCCTGAGTGCGACTCTTGATAGTTACTTCTGTGAATGCAATAGATGAAGTTCATGTGATGTGTATGATATGGAGGCAGACAAGGAAAATTTCGCGTTGAGAAAGCCATTGGGTATATTAGTCCAGTCAGCATTACTGTTGCCCCAATGTAAAAGTACACACAACAGTCCTTTGCAGTCTGTTCAGGGTAACACTAACACAGGTACCGATGAAGATTTACTTAAGACAGCATTTGGTAATGGAACTCATATTGTGACTGAGGGTGCTCAGGCGCAAACTCTGATTGAAATGATGAAACAAACAAAACCTGACGTGACGGAAATTTCCGCTGCTATAGATTGCACTCACATTGATGTCAAAATGATCAGGTCACAAATAAGGTCAGTTGAAATACCGGAGTCTCCGATTGATTGGTGTGAAGCAGCTTGGAATCAAAGCAAGGGCATCGAAAATATATTTGGACGCCGTTGAAAATCGATACTTTCTCATACGATTCGACCTATGAAACTCTTCTAGATGATGTTGATGACGAGGTAATGAAACTCAATTATGCAGGTTTCTTTCAGCTTTGTAAGAATTTCCATTTCACATACTCAAATAGAAACAATTCATGTCCTGACTTACATTTGATCCCAACGCGACTTCTGTACAGATGACAACAGCATTGGATCTAGTCTTATTTGCCGGTTCTGACAATATGGTAAAAGGTCACACAGATGAGAATGAACTGGAAAAAGTAAGACAATTCAGTGGCGGAGATGACATGACATTATCCCCAGTAATTACGCAGAATGATGAAGAAGAAACCCAAGCATCTTGCATTGATGCATCTCTGATCGACATAAGTTAGTATAGTGACGAGAAAAGATAATTGCAGTACAATAAGTGTTACTTCAACTACAAAATGAATAACGTTCGATTGATAGAAATAAAATCCAATAGATCTTAAACATGAAACAGTGATATCTGATGAATCGTCGCACCCTACTGTTAGAGGGCAACACAAACCATCAATGTAAAATGCTGATGGGCTGTGAGGGGCTATGGAAGACGTCAACAATTTTCCAAAATTTTTCAACATTTTCGACAAATGAAATACTCAGCCACTTTCTGCTGAAATGAAGCAATATTCCCCAAAGTTTAATTACCGTTGGTTGTGTAGTTAGGTAGAAACTTTCAGAGTGATCAAGCATTTCCCATAACCCCAGTACAGATTTATATTACGAAAATATATCAATAATAAGTAACTACCTAAAACCTCATTATAATTGAGCTCAATTATGAAATACAAATACTTTTTCTATATTTTTTCGAACTTAGAAATTGATAATCACTCGAGTTTGATGGCTGTGTGGGTATCCAACACTGAGGGGACAAAATATATACAGTGGTTGAAGTTACAGTGCAGTGAATAATTAATTTTACGTTTTCATTCAGGATTTTAGGATGAACAACGATTCCTGAATTACCGACCGTAGTAGCGTAGTGCTAGCACTCGAGACTGCGGAGCGGGAGGACGTGGGTTCAAATCCCCGGCTTGTCGAGGAAGGCCTGAGCGTCAACCCGCAGAATTTGTAAGACGGGTCACGCCGTCCAGGCGCTGAATTGGCAGGCTAAGGATTGGAGCACTTGGTCCGGCTACACTTGGACAAGGTTTTGCGGCAGTTTTCCCTTGTCCCTCGTGCGAATGCGAGTGTTTCTATATCCAACTGCCAGTAGATATATAGTTTGAAAACAGAGTACGTTGGTACATTCCTCGGTAAGAGGAGATAACCATAAAGGAAAAAAAAAAAAAAAATCCTGAATTACACTATTATGACTGATGATGATATAAAAGACGAACATTATGACCCCGTCAATGACCCACAATCATCAAAATATTCGCACAACAGTGTAACGCCAGGACAAAATCAGAATATTCTCTTAGCACGTCATGGGCCGGGTCACGATTCATCAGCAGATGTGTCTGGTGTTTAGACATTTCTGAAAATGCACGTGTAGGTTCCCGTGATAATTTCGATATGTTTGTGCAACCATCAGACCATCCAAAAACAAAAAAAAAAAATACGTTTGTCTATTTTGCAAGAAATTGTATCATAAAATAACTCGACACCTGGAGCAAGTACATAATGATGAAGAGGAAAAGTGGAAAAAATTTCGGGTCTGCCAAAACGTACGATTATGCAATGGAATCACGAATTCTTCTTATGATGATTCTAGATGTGAAATTTATTATTAAAAACTCATTATTAATTTCAGATTGTGCTGAACGTCGAAAAATTATTGATTTCTTGAGTAAAAGAGGTAATTTCGAATTTAACGCTGAGACACGGTTCAACGATGGAGAACTGATCACAAGTAGACGTCCTAACCAGAAATTTCAGAGAAAAGCAACATAATACCTGACTTGTCCCAAATGTTTGGGAACATATCGTCGGCTGGGAGGAAGAAGGTTTTGTTTCAGCTTCGCCGTGAAAAAGGTGATATTTCGGCTTCGCCGTAAAGAAGGTGCTATCTCAGCTTCGCCGTGAAAAAGGCGTTGTTTCAGCCTCGCTGTGAAAAAGGTGTTGTTTCGGCTTCGCCGTGAATAAGGTGATGTTTCGCGAGCGATTTTTTTTCTTCATAATTTTAAGTTGGCAACACGCGCAGGAAATATGAATTATGAGTTTAATTACATGAAAAAATCACTTTCAAATAACTATTTATTTTTATTTCGTGTGATAATGAAATATTTTATTCTTCGACTAATTCATACGATACGATTTAATGTTATGCTTAAAATTTATGTTCATGAGAACAAAAAATTTCAGAAAGATATTTATTTTTCATTATTAAAAGCTCATATTGATACAGGTAAAAATTGTTTTTCTTTGAATGCTCAACTCAATCCAATTGCAAAACGCATCATTAAAATGTTTATGGTTTTTGAAAGATAGATTGAAGTCCTTTCGATGTGAATGTAGTATTATCACCAGAGATTAGTATGCACATAACGCTCAGTGCTTGCAATCAAGTTATAATTTGCTACAACATCCTAAATCGTATGTGATATAATACGAACATTTCAATGATTCCATCGTATGAATTAGTCGAAGAATGAAATATTTCATTATTACACAAAATAAAAATGAATAGTTATTGAAAAGTGATTATTTCATGTCATTAAACTGATAATTCATATTTCCTGCGCGTGTTGCCAACTTAAAATTATGAAGAAAAAAAATCGCTCGCGAATCATTACCTTCTTCACGGCGAAGCCGAAACAACAACTTTTTCACAGCGAGGCTGAAACAACTCCTTCTTCCTCCCAGCCGACGATATACCTTATACATATATCTAATAATATCTGTCATCATGTTAAGATGTGTTTATCAGGACGCAATGACGAATTTCGGCCGATAAAAGTTCTTGGCAGGGATGTCGAAGGGTGAATAAATTATGTCGCAAATGATAAACTAACTACCCAGGCAGCAAAATCATGTCGCCGTGACGTAAGAAATATGTAATCCCGTTCTTTTCTAAGTCACTGCTATGTCACTTGTACCATAAAAACTATAGTCCATGGATATCAAAATGTCCGCCACAGCTACCATCACAGTGATATCACAGGTAAGGACCTGTGTTACAAGATAATTTCATACCATTTACGTACTAGAAATGGTATACTTGAAGCATAAATGTGAAACAACAGTACATACTAATTACAAATCAGAATCATAACAGATACAAAATAATTTCGTATCGGTTATGTTTGAAATTGATTACGTTTATCAATTCGATACGTATTGATTGTATGACAGTTTTCTACATGTTACGTATCATGCATGACATGGTACATACATGAGAATTCTGTGGTATATGGATATGAAGGTTGGTAAGGTCGTGCCAATAATAATATATAAAAATGTAGGAAACAGCTGTATTTTGTATTTTGTTCAAACATAAATTGCACAATAGAATTTTGGTACAAATTCCAGTTTCTAAATGCAAAATTATTATAGAATTTATACAAGTACAATTATTAGACAAATAATGCAAATGATAGAATACTTAAATGAAACAAACTTTTGTTTTTGATTTGTCACAAGATTGGATAGGAATACATCTTGATGTACATATTATACAAGATAATGCACTTTGAGGGTCTTTAGTACACGATTTAAAAAATAGTAAAACTCAGAAACATGATTCGTAATTTCTTTAAAACTACACAATCCATCATAATGAAACTTCGGCGATTAATGCTTTATTTCAGCAAAAAGTGGCTAGGTATTTCCAATTTTCAGAAAAAAATTTAATATCTTAGCCACTTCGTGCTGAAATGAAACAATAATCCCAAAAGTTTCGTTACGATGGGTTACTATTCGTCAGGTTTTTGGGTTTTCGATCGTGTACTAAAGCCCCTTTAATTGACTAGATAGGAACTATTTATGATAAGATAATTAGCAAAAAAATGAATAAAGTGAAAATTTGAAGAGTTATCTTTTTCACCAATTGAGCTATATTAGGTATATCGAATTACCCCGAGATTAGGATTTCAAATCAGTAGAACTTACACAAGTTTTCAGTACGTTGGTATTTCTAGTTGTAGAAGACTTAAATTAATTTGAAAAAAAAAAAGATTAGTAAATATTTATAGGTAAATTAGAGCAACACATATAACTGTAGTACTCCTTATACTATAAATTTGGTTACACATAGCAACCATCAACATATTAGTTATGACATAATTACGAGAACGGAAATAATGATTAATTGGTGTATCAGATAACTCTTAAAACCTGCGTTATCTATAATCAAAAATAAAAATATCTTAGCTTTTTTAGTGGGAATGATTATACATTTTGTACATGTGTTAATACATAAGGAAACTCGAATTGCCGAAAACTTAGATGAAATAAAAACGATCCATTCTCAATAATCATAAGATCAGAATAACGCATACTTCTCATTCTTGTAGGTATGCACATATCGTACAATATATATACTATTATTATTGCATAGGCGCTAATTTTTAATGTTCCTTTTTTTTTTTTAATTTAATTCTAGGAATAATGAATATTCAAAATACTGTTGAATATAATGCAGATTTGAAAACAGGATTGTCTTGACAAATCATTCAATCCATAAATTTATGAAAACATCAGAATCCTTATATCTTGATTAAACCATCATTAGAACTTCGTACGAGCGTTATCGTATAGTGTGGATTAATTGATGAATAAGATAATCATTCTAATAGATATTAATCCAATCTGCATTATATTCGACATATGGCGATGCTGAGAGAATTAGTGTCAAAGTTCGCGAGTACAATTTTCGAAATGTTTGCTTCTTGACAATACTTGAGAGGAGGCAAAATTGGGGTTTCAAAATTGTCTGATCTATTGGAGAATAGTAAGTTTGAAAAAACGTTAAATGTATTTAAATCGAAAAGTGTTATCTCACTCCACCTTGACACTAAGTTCTTCGCCATCATGCGACTCACAATCAGGATGTAATGAAATCAGTCTACTTAAAATTAAGAAAACAAGAATGAGTAAACTACGATAAAATATACTGATTATAGGTATATAAAGAGCTATCAAATTTACACATATATATATATATATATATATATATATATATATATATATATATATATATATATATATATATATATATATATATATATATATATATATATATATATATATATATTTATATATACTTGTGGGTGAAGATATTTATTTTTGTAACTTTTTTTTCTAATTTCAATAGGAACATTCAAATGCATACCTGCTAAAAGTTGAAGCTTTAGAAATGGATCAAGAGACTGTAAAATAATAGAAAACTATGCTTAAACTAAGAGACAGTTCTTTGAGAAGCTTTGACGTTTTTTGTAATTTCCCTTAGATAGCGTTGTTTCGCTTGACGAAACCACTCACTCGTAACTTCTTCGAAATCTTTATCGGTATATGCATAGATATAAGGTACTAGATTGGACAAGTTAAAAAAACTTAGTGGTATACGGCAATATGTCACACAATAATAGTGACATCCGATGCTGCCACCTAGAATTCATGGTAAAACAGAACATTTGTCGATATCGGAAAGGTATTTACCCGGGGGCTGAAATTAAACAAATTTTCTGTCGGTCAAAGCAGACTTACGAAACGTTCGCGTCATGCTACGGCTGTGCATCACTTTACATACACTGTAACATCCTACGAATGCAATGGTTTCTACTAATTGGCGGCTCATCATTTTTTTTATTTTTATGGAGCGGAATCACTATACTTTTTCGAAAAATCAGTTTTCTCTATTCGATTGTTCAACTCTCATGTATGGGATGTTCCACGCCGATCCTTACGGAGAAGAACCTTGTCGTTTTATTTGTGATGTTATTATTTGTATTCGTTTCTTATCTACAGAAACGGAGTCTGGCGAATTTTCGATCCCTCAACTCAAGAATCGGTCGAATTATGAAATTTCGCAATTTTCACGTATTTAATTGAGAATTCAAACTCTTGAGGGCTGTATGTTTTGAACGGTTTGACGTCGAGATCTCCATCAAACCTCTGTCTAAAACTAATTCAACGTAATCTTTAATGGAATTTTAAGAACATGACCGAACAAAAATCCTTTCGCTGTGATTCGTCGAAGATGAAAAATAACTTAAGAACGAGAATGTAATTTGAGAAAAGATTCTGAAAAAGGAAAAAATCTCCGAAGCTAAAGTCTCGCCTCCTGTCTCCCCACACAGCACACAGTCGTCCACGGGATGTCCTACGGATGTATTTTACGTCCGTGGCAGATATCCCGTGAATATCCTGATAAGTTCCATCGACATACACGGGATGTTTTGCGGACATCCAGATGTCCGCTTTTCTGATATCCGTAGGATTGTATTATGGGATAGCCTGTGGATAATTGTGAACGTCCTACGGACCGCGGTCGTACGTTATGCGAATATTTACCTGTATCCTAGGCTCATCCATATGGCGTTCATCGGATGTCAGGTTTTTATATTCAATCGATTACAAATACATAGTAGGAACGAAGAGGGGAAGGTATTTTGATCAAAAAGGTTGACGAGGTTTGCGTTAAACACAGTGCTCTAGTCTTTGTTGGTCATAGACCCTTCGTAATACAAGTGTACGTCAAGTAGACTTGAAAGGAGTCTTTCTCATTAAAAGCCAGTTTCATTTCTGAAGCTACTATTATATTAAATAAGCCCAGCCTAATCAAGTAACAAAGTTACTTTGCTTGCGAGAGAGGTTTCGAGCGGGCGCCGCGCCGCGGTGCTCAGCCGCGGCCGTCTGACTCTGACCGCACGCAAGGGGCTATGGCATATACGGGGTGAGTTTTTTAAAGTGTTACAAGCCAATATCTCGAAAACTGATCACGATACGAACAAATATTTCGGATGAAATTTGTAGGTTAACGAGAGAGAAAGAACATAGTGTAGCAAGATCTTCATTAGGTGGAGACGCCAAGGCCGGGAGAAGGTCAACTTGGTTTCATTTTTTATGGAAACCCATATTTTGAAATGCTTAAGTTTGTTCTACTTGAAAAATCAAACAACTTTTGTGGAAAATATTTTTTTGTGAGACACCAATTTCTTATGATATTTAGCTAAACAACTAGAGATCTTTGAACTTTTAAAGATGTTTTAACTTTAAACTTCACGATACGACCATATGATATCGACGTAGCGCGTGTACTCTAACTAGCTACTGATGATTTTGACGAAACGTATGTATTCGAGATATCTCAGAGATGTTGTGTACGGCCGAGTGAAATGGTAGGATATCCTACGGATGTTTCAATGATCCTGGACAAATATGGGATATTTGTAGGATATCCGATTGGTCCTGGATATACGTGGGCTGTATAAGACTTAAATAGGACATCCTGTAGATGTTCTGTGCTGTGTGGGTCTATCTTGATTAACGAACTCGATCTTAATTATTTATACCTATAATTAATTGTTGAAAATAGAGCTCCGCTGGGCGAATGCAGCGCTGTTACGCCGCCACAATATCGACCCTAAAAAATAAGAAAAAATTTTATACCATTAAATATTAATTTAAAATTCTTTGAAAATTATGATATTATCTAGACACTTGAGAGAATAGAAATCCGCCGAGAAAAAAGATAAAGATCGAGATAAAAGATCGTTGAGCATGAAAAAAAGTACTATAATTTAAATGAATGCATATATTTTTAAAACTATTATAGATATCGATTTAGTTGAATATTAATTTGGAACATATTTTATCTTTCGATAAAATCGTCTTGAAAATCAATTGCTGTAATAGTTTACAAGATATAAACTATTACAGGTTGAATATAAGGAAAAAAGCTTTCATTTTTCATAAACAAATGCATGTAACTGACGATCTATAATAGCAACGAACTTGGTCGACTATTCATTTCAAAGATCATCTAATGGCCCATAAAATCGGCTTGGATGCTAATTATACCATATCTCTGATAGTTTAAAAGTTAAAGCTGTTAATAACTTAACAAACTGAGTGGCCGCTTTCACTTCCATAGCGTGCCAAAATATAAAATCCTATAAAAAATTGAAAAAATTTTCTTCCACATTTTGACATACGTCATTTTTTTTGTTTTTGTTCTAAAAATCTAAGGAATTTTTTGAACATATTCGGTGATTGTTAGTCACAAATCGCTTACTTAATAAACAATTGAATTATTAACAAAAATGCTCATTCATTTAATTTGTGTAAAGAATTGTAAATGATTGATTAGCAAAAAATTTTTTTTAATAAATCATTTTACAACCCGAGAACAAAGAAATTGATTATTAGTCATCAAAAAATTTTTTTAGCAATAAATTTTTGTTCTTAAAATCATAATATTCCCTAGCAAATGAAATAACGAAAGATAACATTCTTACAAATATGTAACTTCTACGCCATTTGTTTACAAAATTTGCCAAACAAATGGCTCAAAAAATTAAAAACAAATGTTTTTGAATACTTTTGATTAAATAAAAACACTAATAATAATATAATTCGATTAAAAAAAAATTTTAACCACTTTTTTTGATTTTTTGGTTTTTTGTTAGCTTAGATAATTTATAACTGATAGGTTATGTCAAAAGGTCTCCACAAAGCGAAATAATTTTAGCAGCTTTCCTTAAAAAATTACACGATTTTCCATATACATAGACGAAAACTCCAAAACAAATGGATTTCTATTATTAACATGTTCAACTGTTGAAAAATCGACGAAATTTTTTTTTTATGGACGGAATTTTACTCTCGTAAGTGTCTAGATGATATCACAATGCATTTGAATTTATAGATTGATATTAAATTGTAGAAAAAAAAAAAAAAATTATATGTGAAGCTCTACTTTCAACATTAAATTATAAGTATAAATAATTGAGATATGAGTTCCGAAAGTCAAGACTTTTCTATTGAAATTTTTTTCTTTGAGAATCTATTTTCACATTTACGCTATCCCTCATAGTTTTAGAGCTATCAGCAAAAAACTAGACCTCTTCTTTTCTGCTACAACCTGGCAGATTATGAAAAATATATATACTGCGTTCAACGAGAGAACGGTACGCTTCCGAAACCAAATACGTCCAGATCGGTCAGATCCCACCCAACGCGCCGCCCACTTTACCCTCTCCACGCGGACAAACAAGCTCGGCAGCTAACCAGATCAGGCCATGATACTGAGTAGCGTGCGTCACTATCCCCACCCGACCGACAGGCCGCTCAAAGCTGCGCGGAGCTGTACCGTTTTCTTGTTGAACGCAGTATAGGAGGTCGGTGCAGGAAAAAAAAGCCCACTTCACAAGGAATGACCCATATGATATGTATCATTCAGAGGAATTCATGAATGTACCCTGTATCTATGCCTCAACTCCTACTATGCTACAAAATATATAAAACAACATTGTGAAATGCGCAATCATTAAAAATCTGTAGGTCAGATCGAATATCTAGATTATCGATCAATTTCTGCAGAACTCTTACCAAGACGCAATACTGTTGGTAAAAAAGAGTACTGTCGCGAAATCCACGAAAATGCCATTTTCGATGGCCATGCCGCCTACATTCATGGCGCGACACTAATGTCAGCCGCCATCTTGTCCAATCTAGTACATCATATCTATGGTATATGTATATCTCGCTGATACCGTGTCTGAAGCATAAGTGAAAACGTTTCACAGAGTATAACGACATGTTATGTGAATCAATTTCCGATTTCTGATATCATAGGGGACCGAATATTTCGTATGACTTTCTGTCGATACGTATGAGAAGTACATGAATTATTATTAACAAATACCTTTTATACACTTCATTAGTGACAGATCACAGACTCTAAAGTTATCACGCTGTCCCAGCCACGATGATTCTTTTGCAACTTTATTTGTGAACACTCTTCTGAGAATTCGAATTAGACAGTCCTTCATTCCACTTCCACCAATTTTTTTCAGACACATAATCTATAATTTAATCATAAATATTCATATCAGAACATTATACGTTGATTCCTCAGCAAACCTGCAGTAAATATGTCTAGCAAATGAATTTATGCTTCAAATTTTAGATGTGAATGATTCTGGTAATTTACGAACGAAGGAGATTCTTGCTTATTATTGAGAATTGTATACTACTGGTTTCGAAGTAACATTACACTTATTATTCAAATATATCTTATATTAATTGTATATAGACATTCTATAGTCAAGTGCAATCTTTCAAAAGTCTAGCAGTAGATATGGGCGACTTTGGGCAGACACAACAAACCCCCCTCTCCCCCCTCCCCCCTCGCTCCCCCCTAGGGCAACTCTGGAGAAACTCCCCCTCTCCCCGCTCCCCCCTGCCCTTTGGGCGACTTTGGAAAAATCTAGAGATTCTAACCTAACCCTCCCCCCCTCCCCTGCCCCCCTCTGCCCTAACAGACTTCTCGGCCGGGGTGCACAAGTGTTTTTCCCCCGCCCCTTCCCCCCGCCTACCCTTGCCTAATATTGGGTCGGTTTGGGGGGCCGTGTGACGTCATCTGAGACTCTGCCTCTCTCCCCCGGCGCCTCCACACCGGGCCTTACCCTCTCGATCTTACATATACCTATGTGCTTGTGGAAATACATGTGTTGTGGACTTGGAAAAAATTAGGTTGTGTGGGAGACCTGCTGCTTATTATGTACTTATTTTAAGAATGGGAAGGGTAGGGTTGTATAATTGAATGACACGTTAAATACGAAAAAATCCAATTATTTCATTTATTCATATAACTTATGCTAGGATAACATACAGAATCTTACCACTACGAGTACAATTTTCATATTTTCTCTGAATTGGAGTATAGGAAAACAAAATCTTATGACTATAACGGTTACAAATTACATAGGTATACGTATAATATATAATTATATAGATTTATAAAATGTGTGAATACCTATTCTACAAGTCATTCTCCGATTACAATTATACATTTATTTCTTCTTATTCTTATTTTTATTTCTATTTCTATTTGAACCCGAGAGATTACATTTTTTCTTTGGTGTACAATACTGAACGCTGGTACCGTGACAAGGGCAAGCAGAATTGACGGTTCCGCTTTTAGACTCGACGGAAATTAGCCTGTTGTAGAATGATTTTACTATGTGATCGTTTTTCTCATGATTATCAGTAAATATATCGAGAAACCGGCGCAAAGACATACCAGCAGCCATATAATACACAAACATAATACAAAAGTGTCCACATACGTTTGAGGAAAAGCTCTGTAGTTGTCGATCGTTCCAGATGTATCGTCGGCAATTTCTGCGTAGACATCGTTTGTGGTGAGGGATAAGCGGGGGTAGTCCGAAGCTGTCAAAGTAGGTCCCGTGTCCGGACGATGTGACGTAAAACGCCACCCAGTGCGTGCCAGGTCTGGTGTGATCATCGGTGTTTGAGACAGCAGCTGCCGGGTGTGTCCACACCAGGGGAACCTGGTCGGCCGGGAAAACCCGCCTCAAGTTGTTCGGGAATAATGTTGACAATGCATGCTGAATCTGAAGGCTGTTCATCTTTCTCAATTTGGGAAACAGTCGTACTAGTTGTCTCTTCTGAAGAATCAGAGTCCGATGTAACTGAGAGGTCGAGCGGTTCTAGTTGACCGAATGCAGGGATGACTTTTGCGGACTCTTTTTCCTTGCGAGGTGACTTGGTCGGACTAGGTGGCGGTGTGGGCAATAGCGTTGAAAATGACTGCGTCGTTGAATTTCTCGCAGGAATCGGCAGAGATCGCTGATGCTGTTGACGTACCCGTGATGATTCCTTGCGATCGTTTTTACTGTCGTCGGGTGTCGGATGGGTACAGCTGAGTTCCCATTTGCCACTGACTGATTCGACGTGCGCAGGATAGTCGTACTCACTGAGAAGTTTGCTCGATTTTATCCATTTTTTCAACCTGACGACGTTGTTCAGCGCGCATGTATAAAATTCCTCCTTTTTAACTCCGTGAAAGAAACAATATTCTCTGGTCACGTCCAACTTGCCGAATGGTGGGCACCCAGAGTGCTCCAGATTTATAATTCTTCTCGATGTCACGGCCTCCAGATATTTTGACTTCTCATGTCCCCTCGTTAGAATGCGGTAGGCCGAGCAAGCGATCTCTTGAAGATTGCTGTGCAGCTTCTTCAGCGAGATGTCACCCTGGAACCAGTCGATTCCATGGTGGTAGCACGTCACATAGTTGTTCGCAACGCGCTCTCCCTCGCTAAGTTCCGAAAATGCGTACGGAGCCTTGATCATCCAATGCGCGAAGAAGCGATGGTCGACGGTAGCCACAGCCACCTCTTTCGGTAGAAATTGTTTGTTCGCAGCACGAAACCCTTGGATGTCTATTACGAAGTCCATGTTTGCTCAAAATCTGGCACTTGACTGATCTTGATCGGGGACGGTGCGGTCCTTCTTATGCCAGAATATGTGTCTTACCCCTTCCAGAGTCATATGTTCCTTCCCTCCCTCGGCAGAGACGAAGGCTTGCAGGTTTCAACTTGTCGGCGTGTCGAGATATGTAAGATCGTTGGCTCCGTCCCTTCCACACCCTTGGGCACCCCCTCCACACCCTTGGGTACCCTGCGGGAGTACAAAAAAAAAAATGACACCGTGTCCTCTTGAGATTTCGGGTATGCAGGTCTGAACTTGTTTCTTCGCCAGATGTCTGTGTATATGAGTGGTATAGGTCTTTTCGCAGCAGGGAGTCTCGCCTAGCCACCGAAATCTGTAATGACCTGTCGCGCGGCGTCTATCTCTATAAGGTTGTCGAACTCTGCGTAGACGATGCAATTTATGGTTTCTTTGAGCGCCTCGTCAAATCGTGCCTCTATCCTCAGAGTCCCGTGCTTGACGAGTGACCAGTGAGATGGACAGTTGGCTGATAGATCGGGTGTCAGGTCGAAGGCCATCAGACAGTTTCCTTTAGCGTATTGCAGTCTATTGATACCGGTTCCCTCGTTGAGAAAATGTATACCGGTTCCCGAGAAGAGCGTGTGATATGCATCGACGTACATATGATCTTTGGAGAAATTCGGTAACAGAGGTTTCGCAGGAACTTGCACACCGTCCACGTACAACGACAGATAGTTGATCATAAAGTGTTGGAAGTTGAACGGGTTTTTCTTTCTGTCACCGTTGAAGGCTTTGTTACTGACCATTCCGAGTATCACACGTTTTGGTAGCTGTCCGAGGATCACGTTGTCTAGCATCTCCGACTGCACGCCCGCGTGAATGGTGAAGGCTTTCACCTCAACTCTCGTGACGGGATATTTAGCTGTACCTTTTGCCAGTGTTCGTGCGTGAGCTAATAGAATGCCGGGGCTAATCTTGACGCGACGTACCAACAACGAAGTCTCGACTATGTGTAGTCCGTGCAGAGGTGTAGCTTCCAATATGCAAAAATTGTCCCTGGATTTCACCAGTCGCAGACGCAACTCAACACCATTGAGCAAAAACTTATCCTGATTGAATACGTCACAGTGTAAATGTCCGACCAGATCGACTATTCGCCCCTTCTTCGTAATACGCTGTCGCTTGATAAATCCGTCGTTGTCGGCTGCCTCGGCGGTGGCTGTGTCGTAGACATCCGATTCTCCGTTCTCGCTGCCGTACCAAAGTCCGGCCGAAAGATGCGATTGCTTGGCATGTGGTGCATAATTCAGTAGTGTCTCTATGTAGGCTCTGTAGGCATAAGAATTGTTCGCCGGTGATACTAGCTTCTGATTAAAGAATATGTCCACCTGATTGAACATCGAGTGAAGAAGATTATTCACAGGTGCTACGGATGGCTCGGGTACAGGGCCCGCCCCGGCTACAGGAGGATTCGATACGGTTTGAAGCGGCTGAATGCGTATGCGAACACTTAGCATGGTGTGTGCCAAGTCTATGTACTCGTCACCGTGACCCGGTACAACGAATTCGATGGGTGAATCATCGGTCAAAGAGGATACTGGTTTATAGTGTATCCACTGCCCGGCTTCGATGGATGTCTGTGTGGGCGGTAGAGTGAACAGGTCTAGTTCCGACTTCATGCATTCTCCGGAGTGTGCGTGTAGAAAAGCCATTGTTATTCGGTTGCTTGGGGGTCACTAGCGAGGTCCAAAAATATCGGTGATAGCTCGTTTCTTGCCACCTTTCTTACCCTTGCCGCTCTTTCCACCCGTGGTCTTCACAGCTTTCGTAGTCTTCTTTTTGGTTTTCTTGCTTTCAGTTTTCTTCTTCTTCTTCTGGGTTTTTCTCTTGGTAACTTTCCCTCTTCCAGCGGACTGTCGAGCGGCGATGAGTCTGTTTACACGCGCGAGCAACAACTGTCGACCCCGCTCCCCCGTCACCCCTTTATAGCCGGACCCCTTCATGAGCTTGACGACTTTGTCTTTAGCCTTTTGCTGCAGGCTGCGACCCGACTCCATAGCTCGCGCTTTCAACGATTCCTTGAACGGTACGTCGCTCTGCATGTCTGATATAACGTTAGCCCCCGTACGTAAGACCTCTTTTCCAACGGCTTTGGCCCCGCTGGTCAATAGTGGCAATACCTTGCGAAATAATCCCCCCAAGAAACTTCCGATGCCGTGTCCGCGTTGGTACGGTGCCCCGCGATAAACGCTCTCGATACCGCTGCCCCCGAGTTGCGCCTCGTAATGTTCGGTGTATTGCGCCATAGTCCGTGTAAGCTTTTTTCACTTTATTGGATACGTCTGAAGTGAAGCGTAACCGTCAAGGTCCCAGACTCGAATGGTATCGGGTTCCCCAGATGATCTCTTATATTGATTTCAATGGTGCGAAAGTTTGTCAGCAAGAGCGGTATGTAGTGCGGAGGTGACAGAGTCTTCATCGCCATCTCTCCAGGAACCGAGTTCGTTTTCCCACATGCTTGAACAACACGCAACAACGGTGTGTAGACGTGTCCGACGATGCGTGGCTCTACGATATCGCAGTAAACAAACATTAGACACGGTGGAATTCTTGGAACTATCATGCTCTCCGTTTGGGCGTCTCTGGTAATTGTCGCCGTTCGAGTGATTTTATCATATTCCATTCCTGGCAAAGGTTTCGGGCCCGTATGATCCTTAGAGCTGGATTTATCCACGATGCCTTCGAACCGCAGTGACGACAACGACGGCGATGCAAAAGTTAGTGGATAATGAATCTCGGCAAGTCCTACCTCCCATTCTCCGGTCAGTTGGATCGAGCGCGGTAACTGGGTGATGTAGCAACAGGTTCGATTATCGGGGAAAAACTGCATCGAGCTGTTGCTCGGTAACGTTATGTAAAACTGGTCCTTCTCCATGACGCACGTACGTTTCGAGATGTCCCCCCGTGTGGCTCAAAAGCTAGGTGCCGACTGACTGCCCGGTGTCCGAGTGTATGAATACTGGCCGGTCCGTGCGCGCGCACAAAAATGTTACCAAACTCATAATATTCCGAGCTTCAATCTGTTTCGTATTTCCCGTTTCAATCCAGAGTGGTATTACCCTCGTCGGTTTGTCCTTCCGCTTTCTCGATTCGTTGGAGTTCAGCCTCGTAGAACACTCCGTCAATTTCTTCACCAGACATGTCCACCAATACATACAGGTGCGCGCGCGAGCACCCTATGAATCTTGAAAAGTTCCTCGCTCCAATTGGCCTCGTAACCCTTCTGGAACGTTCCCTTCGTCTTGCTGATTCGTACGATGTCATCTTTACGAAATCTCGGCTTGCCGGCGACACGCGGTGGATATCGTCTTTGCAGGTTCGCCCGTGCTTGGGCGGCATTTTCCAGTGTCACCTCGGACGGTGCCATTCCTATGCTCGAGTGACGCGCCGCATTATAGGCCTCTACGATTTGCGGCAAAACATCAACGTAGCGTTTTGTGTTTCTGTGTGTGAAGTACCGCCACAATCTCTCCTTGAGAGTGCGATTGAATCTTTCGGCGATAGCCGCTTTTATTTCAGGGTTACGTGTGACGCGATATCGTATATCATTGGTTGCGAGCAGTTTTTGAAATTCACTCCCCACGAATTCTTTTCCTTTGTCCGTTTGCAGCAGAACTGGTCTACGCTGAGTCATGCTCAACACTTGTTGAAATCCTTCGGCCGTTGTACCAGCTGTTTTACGCTTCAGAGGTACGACCCATGCGTATTTACTCAAAACGTCGATGACAACCAGTAGATAGCGATAACCGTTGTTGTGTCTTTTCATCGAACTCAGGTCGGCCAGATCGGCCTCCCAAACGTCGTCGATGTTGGAAACGTTGTATCTGGCACGTGGAAACTTTCTTCGTACGGATTTATGCAGGGTGTAGGTATCCTGCGCCGCGAGCCATTTTCTCACCGCTTCCCCGGATTTGTCCCCGCGCGCGGCCCTCTCCAGCTTCCGTGCCCCCGCGTAACCCGCCGGATGGGACGGATCGTAGTAGATTTTTTCGAGCGTCGTCATCATTTTAGCAAGCGCAGTCTTTTCCAATTGCGTCTCTTTTCGCTGTCTTTGGCATACGGTGTGTTTCTCAAGCTCCGTCTGTTACCCGTGAGCGGTGTACCGAGTGTACTGAGGTCCGTGTCATCGATACCGGATCTACTGCTCTCCCCGCGCGACCATTTTCCCCGACCCGAACGCGAATCGCTGAGCCCCGCTGACGCCGACAGCGAGGCACTCGTTGACGCGACGTCTGCGACTTTATCGGTGTCGAACTTACGAATATTTTGCCAAAACGTCTCGTTTCCCACGCACTCGTGTGGTACGTTGATCGCGTGAAGAAATCGAGCAAATTCTAATTGTCCCGTTGGATTGAAATTTTTCCTCGAACGCGCGGTATGGTTGACCAGATCGACGATGTTTGTGCCCGGCACCGGTACACCGTCGATAGAAACTACTCCACCTCTGTCCCAGGCGAGTCGCGACGGCATCCCGGACAGCAAACGCATCAAAAGGCCGGCCTTGGTGATGAATCTGGTAGGCACGGCCGCCAATACGTTCTTCGCCTGTGACGACAACTCGCCAGTGTTTATCGCATCCGTATCCTCGGGTTCTGCGATGCCCGTCGTTTTTTCCGTGCTTTCTACAGATTTTGCAGCGGATCCGTTGCTCCCCTCGCGGATCTCCAGTTGCAGAGGCTTTCGTGCATCGTTCGAAAAGTACAAATAACGCTGCAGTGCCTGCTGATAGAGTTTCCACTTTTCTGCGCTATCATTGGTCCCCTCGTTCAAGATGTCGCTCATTTCACGGTCGAGTCGTGAAACAGGGTCCCCGTGAACAGCATCTAGACCCGATGACGCACTTACAACGTCGCTCATCTGTCGTTGAAACCTCTTCAGACCCTCCGCAGGTATCAGTACCATTTTTTTGGCACGGTCCATCTCGACCCTCTCTCTCTCTTCCTTTCTTCCTTTAGTTGGGGAACAGTGCCGAGGCCAGACCTCCCAGAATCGGAGCTAGTAGTAGACCCAAAAAGCCGTCCCCCCGTTGGACGAGAATCTTCTTCTTACTTTTCCAACTTCCGCGTTTACAGGCTAATTGACGGAGCGTCTGCTTGTGTCGTGCAAGCCGCGATTTATGCGTTCGAGACAGGACCACGTTACCTTCCAAGGTGTTCAGAGCACACTCACAAATATCCCTCACCAGGGAGTCGTCGGCGGTACGTAGCAAGGCGCGTCTCTGCGGTTTGTTCAATTTGTGCAACGCGTGCAGGGCAAGGGCGTTTGTCTTACCGAACGCAGCGTGACACCCGTGACGTACCTTTCGCGGCATTACAGCGGAACTACTGGTACTCTCTGCGCAGTGCTTCGTTTTATATCCTTCTTCGGCACGTAGACGTACTGATGTCCGTCGCAGGGGAAAATGTTTGTGCGGAAACGGCAGTTTTCCGGCGTCGATTGCTTCAGATCCAACAGCAAATAACCGTGTGGAACACCAGTAGCATCATGGTATGCTTCCTGAAGAAATCGTGGATCCTCGGGATATACTTGACGCGCGAGGTGTTGTATCTGAGCGCGATCTCGCGGGTTTTTGAAGAAAACGATATAGTTCGCGTTGAGAGATATATCTCGTTGCCCGTGTCCTTGATGAAACAGATTCTGCGTAATGTAGAAAACGCTCACATTCTTGTGATGGCAGACTTTGGTAAATAGATCGACGACAACGTTACTCGACGCCTCGCGCATCAAGTCGTCAATCACCAACAGTTTCGGGGTCTTGTCGCCGTCGTAGTCGGTGGACTGCGGTAATCCTTCTCGGTACTCTATTCCTCTGCTCGATTCGTACAACGGCTGCCACTCGTCGTAGTACCAGATGACGCGAGCGAATTTCGTCTCGCACATGACGCTGCTGTACCGTAGAAATTTTTTCACAAAATTTGACTTTCCGCAACCCGACGGTCCAGCGACGATGGCGGAGAACGGGTGTTTCCAGCGCGTGTCCATCGTTGTCCTCTGCCGCAATATTCTGTCAAATATGAAAAATTGTCTCTGAATACGGTAAGCGGAGAAAGTACGCAAAGGGGTTATTTTTAGCTCTCCACCCCGATTAGCTCGTATCGGCGGCGGCGGCGGCGGCGGCGGGGTCCGGGGCGCGCTGACTACGAGCTAATATCAGCGCGCGCGCGCATGCGTGGTGACCGTTGCTACCAGCTAGTACCTCAACGGTCGCCACCCCGCGGTCGCCCTCCGGGCGAGCCGATCCCCGCGGCGAGCGTACGTAACTAGCTGGTTCGTACGCTCTGACCGCCACGCTGACCGACATGAGCTCAACGTCAGCGTGTCGCGCTGCCGAGACGAGCTGCTCGGCCTGTCACGGATGTAGGCAATTTTTAGATTTTACAAAATTTCATCATTGGACTTACCTCTGTAACGAACTGAACGACGCTAACGTAGAATCGTCTTTACCGGTGCGTGCGTGTGGACGGATGGCGGGTATCTCTGCGGCTGCGCTGCGTCGGGTTGTAACGTGTCACTGCGTGAACGTTGAATCTTATACGCCAAGGTCCCAAGATCCCGAGGAGTCTTATAGTACGGCTCGTGTCAGAAAAGAGAAAGAGACGAGAGTTAGCGAAGAGTGAGAATGGAATAATAAATGTCATCATTTGACTTACTTCTGCAAACGATCCGAACGATGCTAACGTAGAATCGTCTATACTGATATGTATGCGTGTGTGTGTGTGTGTGGACGACTGGTCGGCGTCTCTGTAGATGTGTCGCGGTAGACTTCTTACGCCTCGTGTCAGGAGAGAGAGAGAGCGAGATAGAAAGGGGCATGAGTCAGGAGAGAGCTAGACCGGAGGAATTCAAGGGTCTCCCGTCAGGGACGTGGCCGAGCGATAGCCGTATGGTAGGGTGTCAAAACTATCGGTGCAGCATCGTCTCTTGACGAACACGGGACGACAGGTTTTTGATTCGGAGCGCGTCACCACCTCGTGCAGCTTGTTTCGTCGAATAGCGCGGTACTGCAGCCGAATCGGACCCTCACCATCCACTACCATTCGGCGAATCGAATCATAGTTCACTCTGCTAGCGGCAGAGTGATTCAACGTGACCCCCTTCACTTTGCAAATTTCAACTTCGCTACCGTCCGGACGTCTAACGATGTAAGCGTAAAATTTCGCCCCTCCCGAAACAAACGCCCGAATATAACTACCGCGACCGTACGCCTCGAGCTCGTTGGTTAAATCACCCAAAAAGTTCCCCGTCGGTGGTACGTAATCCTGCGGGCGAGTCGAGTCGTGGACAAATATGACGGAGTCTGTGTCGTAATAAAGCACGCGCCGATCCAACTTCTCTAGATACTCGTACAATTTTAATCGTGCCTGCGCGGTGGTATACGCAGCTATCACAACGTTCGCCAGTGGTGAGGACGTGACACTGTGCTCGGCGTACGACCATCTTGCATACATCACTTGGTCGTTGACAGGCATCAACTCTGTCACCTCGACCTCGGGGTTGGTCAGTAGCTCCAACAGCTGTTGACGCGTCTTTACCACGGTGGTTTTAGCCATATTTTCCCGCTGTCCGAACTTACCCCAAAACGAATTGAGACAGAGCTTAGAGACCGAACGAAGTCCAGGATTTTTGGCAATTTTGGTCTTATCCAATTTTATACCCTCCACTCTCTCGTACTCTGCAAGATAGCGGTCTCGCGAGGCATCGTCAATGCACTCGCCGGGCCAACCGCTAGCCTCCTGCTTGATCTTAAGGAACGTATCTATATATGCCGCAAAGAGCCCCCCTTGACGAGTAGAGGGGTCGTACTTTGTCACCTCGTATTGCCAAATTTCCTGCACTTTGACGATCTCGTAACCCTTCTCGACCGCTTTTTTCAGTTCGCACGATACCCAGGTACCCTCGAACTGACGATCTCTCGCATCGTCGTGAGGACACTCGTGTTGTTCCAGCTGCTCGCAACAGGAACGGCACAGTACAAACATCAATTTTCCGTGCATACGCAACGGAAGCACGGGATGATAAAGATTTTGCGGTGGCAGTACGCTACACTTGAACAAACCCTCAACTCGAGCGATGTCCTTACCGCTCGCACCCGTTAACGTCTTACACTCATCCCCCACGAGGACCTTTGGGTGGCCGTATGGGAAACGTGAGAGTTTACAAATATACGGATACAATGAGCAAACATCCACGAATTGAATTTTTTCGCAAACGGTCCCGTCGTCCCTTTGTCGAACCTCGTAGCAGCGCGAGGTGTTACCCGTTCGTCCGCCGTAGAACGCGTCGCGCGGATCCAACGGGGCGCTGATCCCAATGCCAGCCGTTAACGGGTGCTGCAACAAGTATTCACGCATTTCTACGTTTTGTTTAAGAAGTCGATCGAACGCACACTCCCATATCTCCGTGACGACGTAACCGGATTCTCTCATACGCGCTGTCTTCGAGCGCGTTTCTTCGGCACGCTTGTCCATAGTGTCACCGTTCACGGTACGTCTGTCGCGGTTAACACTAAAGCATTGCCTGCAACCGTGCCAGAAGCAGCCATGAAATTCGAGAATATTACGGGTTCCGTCATCCGCTACATAATACCCGTCCACAACCCGACCTGTCTCCGGAATTCGGAATTCACGAGAACGACCGGCATGCGCGATCACGACCCCCAATTCCCTCTCTTTCCAGACGAGCCACTCTATCGCCTTTCTGGACTGCCGATCAGCCAGCCTATAGCCCTCCGGTGGAATAATACCTATACGGTCAGCCTGTAGAAAATTTTTTCGAAACACCGCTGAGCAGGCTGACGCAATCGTTGTGCTCTCGGTGAAAGGACATACTTTCCCGCACTCGAGGAAGATATCTCGAAACGCGAGGCATGCACGACGTAAAATATCCACATCGGATTTACAGTAGGCCACCAATTCCGCGTCGAAATCAAACAGGTGTTTTCTTGCCACGGCGGTGTTATACCAATCGTAAAATTCCGTTCGTGCGGCGGTACTCATGGTATCTGGCGAGTAGAATTTCGCCGCGGGTAGCGGACCTATGTAACCCGTGTTCTCCGGGGTGTTAAATAAGTGCGGGAAGACTCCCTTCACCGAAGCGGCTGGCAACCCGAAGGCCTTTGGCAGGGCTGATAACGCCATCGGCATGTAAGCCAACGAATCTAAAAATCTAGTATGCCCGGTTTCTAACATGATGATTTTGCTACCGTTTAGAATGACCTGCGGTGGCTCGGTATTCTGCTCGACCAAGTGACGTAAAATAAACTGCGCGTCGAAACCTCTGGCATTATGCGCGATACAAATTATTTTGTTAAAATCGCGAAGAGGTCTCGTGGCGAACTCGATCAATTGTCTGACAGGATCTTTTCCAAACACGTACTCGCGCACGAGTCCGCAGGCCGGGCAACCGTTCGTAATGTCCAGGTCGTGCATACATTGACTGCAAACCTGATGCACCACGCACAAATTAGGGACGTGAATGTTCGTCGTCCTATCACCGGGGATCGTCACGTTTTGTTGGGTTTCGAAATCATAAAATATGAATACGTATTTTCCGTTGTTTGTTTCGCGAGTTTTAAGAGGTGCCATGAAACATTGGTGGTTATACGGTCGAAGGGTGTTACACGTCTTGCAATATCGGGTATCACACGAGTGAGCACCCAACGAGAGATTTGTGAGACGCGTGCAGTTCGTACAGATGCGAAGCGTCGCACAGACGGTACGACGCGGGCTAAAGGAGCCAACCCTACGATGCTTTTCCATGCAGGCTGCACCACGAAACGCACGTTTGCAGTCAACGCACTCCAATTCCATCGTCCGGTAGTCGCACGCAGGGGATCCCAGACACTGTGGACACCGGCCCGAGCAGCGGTGCTCATGGCTGTTTTTATATTTTTTGTTACAGGTCTCGCAAAAAAACCTACCCGCCGCAGCACCCGTAAGGTTCGTTATTGTACAATAGTGATGCTCGTCTGGAAAGTACAAAAGATTCAAACGATGAGTCACGTTTCTCCCGCTATCGGTCACCACGCTGCTCCCATTGTAAAACGTCGCATCACCAGTCCCCAATTTGCCTGCCTCGTATACCACGATTGCCATCCCCTCGTGGGCCAGATATCGTTGAAATTGTAATATTTGACGTACCCCGCAACCCGTCGCCGGTATCTCGACTCCTGCATTTTCGGTCAACCGTAGCGCCGCTGCGCGCTGTAACCGCGATCCCGATCCGCGGATCGCGTTATACGCCTCGTGTAACTCACCGCTACGGATTGTACCCCTCTCGGCGTGTGCTCTTGCAACGACAAGAGCTCGCGGTAAACAAAGACCGTCAGTGTTAATGATTTGTATAATGGATTTCTTGGCTACGCCCGCGTGCGTGATGGGGCGAACTTTTCCACGACCGGACGGCGCTTTGACGCAGTGCACCGTGACCGAGAATACCTTGTCAATCCCAAACTCCGCGGCACTCTGTGTCACACTGGAGACTAGCTTCCACAGATCTGCGTATTGAGAATCACGGACCGGTCGAAAAGATAGCCATGCGGAACCCTGATTAAAACTTTCAGCGTGAAAAACGAAACCGATATAGTCACTCGAATGACATGTGGACGTAACGTAGGTGTGCAGATCTCTAAAAGCTCCTTCCAGCCACTCCACGGGGTTGACACCCGACTCAGGTATTTTAATTTTAACATCAAGTTCTCGTGCATGAACTTCGAATCGCCGAATGTATTTCGTCGACTCTCCGAGTATCGCGAAACGGTTTCCAGGTGTCAACACCTGAGAATCATTTTCCCTGTCTGCCTCGTCCTCGCTCTCAATCTCATCGGCCGTTTGCGTCTCTCTGGAGACTAAATTACTATCGTCAGGTTCGGAATAGTCGTCGCTGTCATAGTCATATTCGTCGTTATGGATAGAGTCCACGCTAGACCCCATACGCCCGATTCCCGAGGTACCGGCACCCTCGTTTACACGTGCTATGCGTCTATGACCACCGGTCTGTACACCGGAACTACAGGCATCTCCGGTGACGCGTGGTAGTTTTCCATGTCCCCGGATGTCGAGAATCACTGGTTTCTCTGATATACGCGAAAAACGAAAGAAAAATATAGTCTATAAAATTATCGTATGTCGTTCAAGCATATTTACAAACGCACGCACGCCTGTACGAGTACCCGTGAACCCGTCCCCCCTCTAACTCTTTTTTATATGTATTTTAATATTCGGGTGATGAGACTACCTCTTCAACGCTGCTAGCCAGCGAGAATATACCGCTATCAGGCGAGGGTGGAGACGCGCTACGCTGTGACCATATGGCACTATCGGCTGAGGATAGAGTCGCGATTTCTTCTTCTTCCTCCACCTCCTCTGTCTCATACTCGTCCTCCTCATCCCCTCTTTCAATCTCATCCTCCTCCTCATCATAACTTGTCTCTTCTTCCTCCTCCTCCTCCTCCACCTCGTGCTCTTCTTCATCGTTATAATATTCACCCGTATTCACAGAAGAAACGGGCGAAATTTCTAATGAGAGATAAAATACTTAATTCTAGCGGATAAACCTAGGTCCGGGAAAGATAATCGGTAACCGCCTGCATAAAAGACTATATTTATAGACTCGAACGGGTACTCCACGGCGTGCGTATATCACGCAATACGGCAGATATTGAACATTTGCGACTTACCAACAAGGCTGCCACGTGATGTCGACGCAATCGATGGATCAGCAACCGGAAATCCATTCTCCGTAACTGGCACTGCACACTCACTATTTTCAATGATTACAACGTCACTGTCACAGGTCACACTTTTGTCACCAACATCACTGACGACTTCGAGGCAATTCTCTGCACCGTTAGGGGTAGTTTCCGTGTTCTCGGTTACTACTTCTAACCCCTGGGTTAATTCCTCCTCGTTGCAAATCAGTATAACCTCATCGGGATCCACGACCATCAGCATGGCATCATTGACCTCGGTATCCTCCAACAGTGCGAGTAGTTCTGACACGAATGAAAAAATTCCCTGTCGATTAATCCATCACCTTTCCGGATACTTTTGATTCACAATTTTCAACGAAAACCCTTTACTTACCACAGTGTGAGTCGTATTCCCGGATGAGCGGTGCCAATACGGCGAAATGCGACCTTCCACGTCTGATAACTGTCTCCGCAGCGATGCACAGACACTCCCGTAAATTTCGAAACGCATCGTTCGCGAACATTGAACCGATCGCACGCTCGCTGCACGCGGCGATTAAACGTCTGAATTGTCGTAGCAAATCTGCTTCCGACATACGCGTGAGCGATCTTCGCCATCGAGTATCACATTCGCGATCTATCACAGTATTGTTCTGCCTTGCGTAAAACAAAGCCTTCAACACTGCAACACGGTACAAATTCTTAACTCCCGTCATAATTACTTTAGAATTTCAGTAAGAGATGTAAAAGAGTAAAGTATTGCAAAGTGCGACGGAGCGTGAATGAGAGTACGTTATTTCACGGATCAGAGATCTACGAGAATGAGAAAATGCCTTGAGAGGTCCCACCATATATAACTTCAATACATTACCACTGTACACGCAGATTCTTACGTGTGGGTGACCGTAACGGACCTGAGAAAATCGGTGGAAGAAGGGGTGAACGAGCTGAAACTGCTGTGGGAAGACGAGTACGATTCCCACGAAATTTTCCGATTTTCGGGGAGGTGTCATCTCGCAATAACCATAATTCTGCGATAAAGCGAGTCAGTCTACTTTGTGCGAGAGTAGACTCCCGCTCTTCCCCGAGATCTCAGGGAACCGATCCACCCTCGGACAGCGTTTCTAAGGATGAGTGCAACCAGATGTGCAATGCACGGCTGTTGCAAGTCCTACAACCCGTACAGCGGCGATGGTCAAAGACCCGCTGATACGGCACCCAGGGTAGGCACCAACAGCCTCCAACGGTTTTTAGCCGTACATCCCACTAAGTTATAGATACATACTAATCGTTAGAGCGTTCGGTCCGCATGGACCAACCACTTATCGCATTAGACTCTGTGGGAAATCGGGTATGATTCCCACGAATTTTTCTCAATTCGTGAGAAAGTGTCATCTCGCGGTAACCATAATTCCGCGATAACGGTAGCGGACCTACTCTGCGTAAGAGCAGGGGGTCCGTTCTTCCCGATATCTCAGAAGGAGTCGAAGCGTACCCCCGACTATCCTTTTACGCACAAGTGCAAACAGATGTGAAATGTACGGCGGTTACAGCTCCCTCCGTTCCCACAATGGTTGTGGTCAAACCCTTGTTGGGGCACCGCGTGGGGTAGACCGCTAGGTGATGACAGGTCCCATTAGTCGTACCCCTTTAAGTCATAAATATTAATAATGACAACACTTGGTTCTCGTCAGTCAAAACACTTATCGTAAATTAGCGTAATAGCCCCAACCCATTAGCAGTACCCCCCTTTTTTTGTTTAATTCGGAACGGTGTCAAGGCGTGATACAAAGGATGCATTTTTCAAGTCCTGTTGCAACCTGTTGTAGTGACGGTTAAACTATCTAGCCGTATGATCCCTACCAAACTAGACAAAAAATGCGAGGGAAGCTGTGTGGGGGGTGTGAAAAAATTGATGGGAATTATTTTGTAACGGTCAAAATCATATTCCATGTACAAAGAGGAGATGTCGTCGTGAGACGCGCCAGTCTTCCGTTAGTCGCGCGAGAACCAGTATCTAGCAATGGCAACCACTCCCACATCAACCGGTAGAACGATGGGAAACGCGAGCAGAGTATTCAAATCGTTCGCAAGTGTAATGAAAAAGTCTGACAAAAATCTATTACTCGCCACTACATACGGATTGAATACATCGTTTACAAAGAAGATTGTCGTCGGGCTCGGTTTGCGAAATGACGAAGAATTTGAACCAGTGATCAGATTGACCGGCAATTCACCGGACGGCCTCTGTCTAGGATTGAGTGCCTGGACCGAACTGTCTAACTCATTGGAAACCATATCAGACTACTACGAGTTTGACGTGTACGCCGACGCACAATGGTATCTCGACGAAATTGAACTTGGTAGTGACTGCATCATACGATTTACAACCGCACATGGGGCGAGAGCCATCAGATTTGATGCCCAGCAGAGCGGCGTCAGATACCTCGAACCCCGACGCAGTGCGGGCAACGCAACGGAGCAAGTATTCGGCGAAGCGGACGGAAAAATTCGTGAAGATTGTGCTCCGCTCTTGAAGCGGCCGAAAATTCATAATCCGTCGGTTGTGATGCAGAAGACCACATTTGACGGATTAAAAACTGTATTTGTCTGTGTTGACGAGCAACTTCGAAGACTCCAAAGACTGGCAGCTAGTGTAAACCAGTGCAAAAAGCAATACGTCGAATACATGGTGTCAAGAATCAAGCGTTTTCCGGCCAGAGATCCTTCTCTTTAGACCATCGCGCAGATGACCAAGAACGAATACGGGACTGTTAAGGAGACCATAAAGCTACAGGTCGATCCAGTTTTCGGTGAACATTATCTCGATATTGTTCTACTCGAATTGACCAGACTATTTTCTAATTTCATCGCTGTTGAAGTCAAACAACAGCTTGAGGCCGAGCCAAGTCCCGATTTACGAACGAATTTGGAACCCACCTACACAATATTATAATTACTAATTACCACGAACAAATACGAAACTGTTGAAGAGAGGGAGATCGTTGGAAAATGTGTTCATCAAACTTCATCCAAAACCACGAGGCCCACGGACCCTACGAAGTAGGAATACCTAATGGTATGATACGCTTTCGACACAACGATATGGTGGACAGCTTGGATAATCCTCCTCCTTGGTTCAAAATAGCTTTACTTTTAATATTCGCAGTAACTGTTATTTATACAATCGGGGCATTGAGAGTGATCATGACAATGCCAACACGCCGCAATGCTACTTGCGAGGGTGTCTTAACCGAACACTTGTGAAATAAACAAACAATTTTTTATAATTATAATCATATAGTGGTAAGATTCACAAAGACAATTGAACTCCTAGTGGTAATATTCCGCATTTTATCGTAGCATAAGTTCGTTCCTTGCGTGTATTAGCGAATAAGTTATATGAATAAATGAAATAATTGGATTTTTTCGTATTTAACGTGTCATTCAATTATACAAACCTACCCTTCCCATTCTTAAAATAAGTACATAATAAGCAGCACGTCTCTCACACAACCTAATTTTTTCCAAGTCCACACACATGTATTTCCACAAGCACATAGGTATATGTAAGATCGAGAGGGTAGGGCCCGGTGTGGAGGCGCCGGGGGAGAGAGGCAGAGTCTCAGATGACGTCACACGGCCCCCCAAACCGTCCCAATATTAGGCAAGGGTAGGCGGGGGGAAGGGGCGGGGGAAAAACACTTGTGCACCCCGGCCGAGAAGTCTGTTAGGGCAGAGGGGGGCAGGGGAGGGGGGGAGGGTTAGGTTAGAATCTCTAGATTTTTCCAAAGTCGCCCAAGGGGCAGGGGGGAGCGGGGAGAGGGGGAGTTTCTCCAGAGTTGCCCTAGGGGGGAGCGAGGGGGGAGGGGGGAGAGGGGGGTTTGTTGTGTCTGCCCAAAGTCGCCCATATCTACTTCTAGCTATGTTTCAAAAACTAGGATTTAATTATTACCCTGTATCAACAAGTTTACCATGTATTGAAAGTGCATCAAACTAGTAATGAATTTGAACTACTGCATATAGACATCAATCTACTACATTCAATATAAGAAATGCCGAAAGTACTTACCACATTAGACTTCAAATTGGCATCCGTGTCTAAATCAGCTTCAAATTTGACGATTTCTTCCGTCGTACGAAATGGAATACAAATCTCAATCATGTCGATTGAAGGGTTTGAGCTCATAGATGATATTTCACCAGATCTACTTTGCAATTTATTGATGCGGTCATTAATGTTTCGTAGCTCGACCGATATCTCCGCGATCTTCTTTAATGTTTTATCGAAACCAGCTATAACAAAAAATAGTCGTAATAAAAGCACAAATCAAATGCAGTAACATCTTTTGATCAATCAATTTGTAGAACAGTGTAATACGTACATTTCACAACTTGACGTAGGTTTAGGGGTGGCGGAGTATCTGTGAATAATACTTATTGTTAAAATTTCTATTCATTCAGGTCAGTCTGGACGAAATATATAGACTAAACTCACCTATCGAAATGGACGGATACGTTTGATGATGTCGGGGTTGAAATAATAGTTGATGAGGTAGAACGAATTTGTTTATGTGAACGTATAAAATCTAAAGAATCGGGAAAAAATATGTATGTACAGTCCAGTTCTTCTAGACAAATATTCCAGCCTATTCTAATGCATGATAAATTTGATGAGTGAGTATAATTACTCACGTATATGAGAAAACCAGTGTTGAATCATTAGACAAGCACATTTGAAAATATACCTGTTTCAGTTGAAGTGTCAGAGTCAGTTTCAGATGAACTCTTATTTTTAGATGTAGACGGTAAACTTAATGAGGTTGACTTTGATGAATTATTGCATGCCGTGCCACGTAATACTGAATCTGTACAAAAGATTCATTACATTTAAATACTGCTATGGAAAATTCATAAAATCAGTTGCGTAAAATGCAATAGCGACTTTAACAATAATGCAGACTGCAATGCTACATGAAATGGTATTGTAATATAGTATACCCCTGGAAATGGTTTCGGCAATATTTGTGATGTCACTATTCTTGGTTTAGCTTTTAACGGTTTTCTGCTTGAATCTAATACTGAGAAGGTGCCTGGGTCTAGAAACAATCATGTATTCAGTTACTACCGAACATAACACTTACAGAATTCATGCGATGATTATAATTCAATCATCAATTTAATTACTATTCATAGTGACCTAATTCGGTTGCTGTTGGAGTGGAGTTGTATTCGGCAATTACTGTGCCAATAAGTGGCATACCTAAAACAAATAAAAATTTCAGGCTCACGATCCACTTTTCCAAGAATATTCTGATACTTATATTTATTTTAATCTGATTATGTCGATCAGAGACTTGTCTAAGACATTTTTCTCGAAACTACTTTATTTTCAAGTTATTCGCATTTGCCAAGTCAAGTGCCCCACCCTGTATACCTTTGGATTTGTCGCTACTGCTTTCAAGAATTATTGGAATATCCTCAATCCTCATGTCGTCGATATCAAAGTCAGGTGGACTGGGAATCTTTCTCTTTTTCATGCTTGTTGATTCATTTTTTTCGGGACTTTCCAGTATAGGTTTTAATGATGCAAACTTTTTTTTTCTAGTGCCTCGCTCTACAGAATGTAAATCAAGTTCTTCACTAGACGAGTAGGCTTCTGCTTTTTTTCTAGTAGACCAGGCAACGGGGAAAAAATCATCGGGAAATTCTTAGAAGGTAGGGAATGGTTTCATCGTGTAGAGGATGGAATTCTAAGACCTGCTACGTTTTTTGAAGGATCCTACGAGTGGCAGTTTTTTTGCCACAAGCCCTCAAAGTCCGAAATTTGCGATATTTCGTGTTTTTTCGATGTAGTCACTCAGGTGTTGATCCTAGACAAAAAAGTTAAATGGACGCGTTGTAGGCCGTAAAAAAATTAACAATTTGAGACGTTGGACGTTCAAATCCGTTGATTAGTAATTGCATAAATAACAAAAAACCATTTTTTTTTATTTGTGCAATAACTATTGGAAAAACAACTTTATCTTGTTTTTTTTAGTTCGAGCAGATAGCCCTTATGATAACAAAAATAACGATATGCCTGTGCGCGCTGCACGTTGATTAGTTGCTGAGAAATGTTAGATTGTTCATTAAAACGGTTTAAGTTAACTATTGCTGGATTACGTCAAAAACGATTGTATTGACTTAAATCAAACGGGATATCATTCGGAAGACCCTACAGTTTGTCCCCTTTCAATTTGCCGGCGGATTGGTTGACAATAACACCCCGATTTTTAATGTCAAAGAAGTGGTAATTTTTTGGTTATAAACATTTAGCGCCGGAGCCTCCGATATTAGTTGTATCAACTTTTAACCTTGACAATTCACAAACATGCATTTTTACGCAAATTAAAAAAAAAAAAAAATCCTCCTACAACCAATAGGAGTCGAGTTTGCCTTTTTTTTTTGAAAAATCACTGTTACTTTGTTTATGAAAATTAAGAATCCAATTAAGCGGCATTCGATAGTTGAAATGTTATATTTTATTTTTACGATAATAGTTTTTGTGAATTAGTAACGCAATATTGTTTAAAACAATTGTGAAAGTGAAGCGGCGTCACTGACCACGAAAGTAGTGGGGGAAGGCGGCTCGCTGCTCTCGCGTTTTCGCGCGCTCCGAAACCGATCGCCCGACTTCAAAATCACCTCGCGTCGAAAATTTGTCGTATCTTCGTTAATTACGAACGAATTTTGACATTTTTTTTTTTAATCTGGGCTAGTTCGTTATAATAACAACAACCGCATTATTAGTTTTGTCGAAATCATACACGAATTTGTTGTAAACAATTGTTATTGCAAATATAACTGTTTTTGCGTATATCTCGAGTGCTATAGGTGCTAGCGAAAATAATTTACAACAAAAGGTGTTTGCTGATTGAAAATAGACACTTTTTCATTCTAGACTTTTTTCGCTAGAACCGATACATAGCTTGTAAAATTTTCATCTTTGTTTCTGTGATAGTTGGATTCATATTAATTTCATTCGTGTACTTTGAGAAATATTTATTATATTTAGATAATAATACAGGCAAGACTACTTATAGAATAACATAACATACTATAGTATAAAAGTTAAAAATATCTATTAAACAATTAGAAACTCGGATTAAAGAGGTTACAATATTAATTTTCAATTGTTCTCCTTTTTTTAGCAGACTGCGATAATTCGTCAGCTTCTGAATCAATTACATTGCCCAGTAACTCATCAAAACATTCAAAATCGAGCTCACTCTCTGATTTATTAGTTTTTAATAACTCCTCAAGAGCAGCGATATTATTGGTGTTAGTGCAGCTCTCCCCTTGACAATGTGCACACCACTTCGAGCATTTCAATCCGTGCTTACGACAACCACAAGAGTTTGCGCAACCTTTCTCGCAACGACAAAAAATGATTTTTGTGATATCCTCCGGTATTAAAGGATCTTTCGAGTACACTGCTCTAAAATCGTTATTATTTGTCTTCCAACCATGCTCAATGGGATCTCATGAATTGCCTAGCCATGCCTGAACTTGCAAATAAACCCTGAGGCAATGTTGAGTAGCCGCACCTTGTGTTGGAACAACAGTTTCCAACTTGAAAGAAGATTTTATCGATGATTTTTCGAATTGATAAAATCTGACTTCGTTCAAAGATTTGTTTAATTTTTTTTGTTTTTCTTGTATTTTGTCAGCCTTAGTAGAATACATTGCTTTGATAATTTTTGATCCGCTGTCAATAACTTCGTCATAATTAGCAGGGTATGTATTGTGACGTGGTATAAGTCTAACCCCACCACAAGGGCGAAACTATCGAGAAGTCGGTGAGGTGGCGCCTAGGGAGATACTCCAGGAAAATAATTAAGGATTAGGGAAAAATTAGAATTAAGCTAATTTCATTTGTATTTTTGTTAATTATGTAATAACGAGCTCGATACGTCATCTGATCTACCACCGTGGGATCTCCCGCAAACAACGCATCAGTCATCCTGGCCTGAAACCTACCGTATCTGAAATTCACGAAACAAAAAACGGCGTGCAAACCTTCGATTCGCCCTGAAAGCGTCGAGGTCAGCGCCTACTATCGTCCACGAGGATCTGCCTGCCTCTACATTGGTATCGACGGCGTATAGGGATGTACGAGAAGTACTCGAAAATCCTCCCGTCAACCAACAGAGTTCCGTCTACTTTATCTAAATGCTGGAGAATCGGCGTATAGGGCCGCGCGAAAGCGCACTTCACAGCCTCCCGGTTCTTCAACTCATCGGCCAGGAGCCGAATTAGACCCGCAATCATCTACTTTCTTGGAGACCGTTATCGCGGCCGTGGTTGGTCAAGAAAACCCCCGGTACAGCGTTCCGACCGGCAAGCTTTTTATCGTGAGCGAGGCTCCTTGTGTGCCCAGCACGGTACTATTGTCTCGTATATTTCCATTGGATTGACCAATGCTGTAAGGCCTTTGGAGTATCGAAAAATAGTCTGGCGAGCGAGATTACATGTTAATCCAGCGTCAGGGGAAGTTTAAAGGAAGGCGGTAGGAAGAGGGGTACGGCGCACGGACAAGGCACAACAGGTACCTCCTGCGCATCACACCACCAAGCATGCGGTGAATTTGTCAAAATATGACAACCAATCATCATCGAGATATGAAGCACGAAATCACCTCACACATCACGTGACCTATTTTCGCTAGGAAGGATGACCAGAGCAAAGGATAAAGGCTATATAAGTGAGCTACGCTAATTGCTCCGTCTACTCTCGCTTGGATTTCCGACGCAGCCGCCTCACCGCTTCAGCCGACGAATATCGCACCACATATCGCTCTATATATCGCTCCATATATCGCAACACATATCGCATCCTAACATTTATCGTATCGAGTTTTGTTTAATTAATTTAATAGTATATCAAAGAATTATAGTGTTATCGTTAACCAACGAAGAAGCCGATTAAGGTAAGGTCTTGAACCTTTTTGTAAAGACACGAGGTCGTTTAAGCAAAAGTTCTGTGTTAATTTGGTTTTGTGAGCTAAGAAGCTCGGCTATCGTCTATACTTTGCTAAACAGCCTCGCGTCTAGTTAGCTACGTAGGCTTTTCTATCGTATGTTCTGGCTTTCTATTTTTCTGGCTATCGCTATCGCTTATTATTGTAGTTTTATTATTCAGTTTATCTTGTCTATGACATTTGTTGTACGTAATTCCTTTCCTGGAGTATCCTCAGCGAAGTAGCCGCGAGTCGCTTCGGCGCCGCGTTACAGGTATATTTAGTGTAAATTGTGTAAATTCTGTACTGCTATCGTTTATTAATTTGGTATTGCTATCGTTTAATATTTTTCATATCGTAACTATTGCTTGCGTATGGTTTAGAACCACCCTATCGCTCAGTAAAACATTTATATCGCTAACTTGATTAAATTACGCCGCATATAAATACTGTAGCCACTGTCTCGTTTGTTACTGACTTGCTGAAAAGGAAAACAAAAGGCTTACGCCGCGTTTAGCTGTGTTATGATATACTTTGCTTTTTGGGTACGAAGTATCGCTCTGTGATACCAAGTCTGGAGTCTAATAACTTGTTTTATATCGAGTCTCTCTAACGCATGCTTTCGCTGGTATCGTCTCTTCTTAAATTCTGTCTCGCTTAATAAATTATCTGAGTTGAGCTTGCTATCGTAACAAGGACTTTCTCTCTATCGCTAACAATACTATTTTGTTATTCTGTTAATTTATCATTCTATTAATTTTCTTATCGTATTCATTTTCTTTATTGTACTGCTTTCACTTACTGTAAAAATTACTTGGTTGGTGTAACCTGATATTTTATATCATCTATCGCTCTGTTAAATAATTTCCTATCGCCTGTGTTATTATAAATATCTTCTATCGTATATATTGTCTCTTAATTCAAAGAATATACGGCCGCAAGGCACACTGAAGGAAATTATAATTTGTTAATGGTGTACCCTGCCCCTCTACTTTAAGTATCATAAGGAACTGAGTTAGCTGAGTTGTCGATCGTCGCAATCGTGAGTTTATCGTATCGTATTTTGTTAATTAATCGACGCAATCGCGTCTGGCGCCCAGCATAAGTTTTCTCGTAAATTCTATTTTCTCACGATACAGCGCCGAATTGTGCTGGACCAGGGTCTTTTCCTCCCCGTAGATAGTTCACGTCACAGTATAAAAAGATGTAGCGAGTTTAATTAATTCTTCGCTTTCTAAACATTGCAATATTTTGTTTTTTCCGATATTAAAAAAAGCTGAAGTAGTGTCACAGCCAGTAAAACCGTATAACAATGCTACTATTTCTGTTAATCGTTCATATTTAAAACTATTGCAGGTGAAATACTGTATTGGTGTTTCGCCGGTAGTAATTTTTTGAAAAACTATATTTGAGTGTTCCTTTGCTAATTGTGAGAAAATTATTAACAAGTCGGTATCATTTCCAACTATAATGACGTTGTAGTCACCACATTTAGCTTCCTGCAGTGCAGACTGTACGATTAAAACATCAGCGTCTTCGTCGGCATGTTTAGTGCGATAACCAGCCTCATTTAATCGAGAAGTTAATAATTTTATGAGATGAGATTTGTTTTTATTGTTCGATAAAAATTCGGTTGGTTTCAACTCTATTTTTGTAGCAGTCGTAAAGCGAATCTCACGGCCTTTACACGTATTCTGCCTCTGAAGCCGCTCTGCACTTTTTGTGCCTTCTTGATCATAGCCATCAAATACAATAACACTATTACTGACAAATTTTTTTTTAACATGATTCACGTATTTATCTAATATTATCGCAATCGTGTCATTTTTTTGCCACGTAATTTGATGTATAAGAAAACCACCGTCAACGATGTGCATGAAAGGTGGCTGTAGTGGGCACGATAAAGTGTGATTAAAATTATCTGCGAATGCGCTCTTATTCGTCTTCCTCATTCCGTTTTCGTCAAAGAGAAATAACGGGTATGGAGCCAACTCGAAACACAAGTAGGATTGCATATTTTTGTATTTACCTAATTGAAGAGAAATTCTCTGAAAGATTAGTAACGGTTGTGCTGTAGCAGTTATATTATTGACTGTCAATTTCGAAGTCATTGCGCTTAAGGGTAAAACCTTCCCTTTTCTTCGAAATTTTACGGTGTTGTATGTTTTACCGAAATTATCGCGTACTAACTTAACACCAACTTCATAGGCTTTGTGGCAATTAATCGTACAGTTTCCTACAAGACCAGAATAAATAGAATGAAATTTTTCAGACACTGGAAATGGATCGTGCTCTTTGTAAAATTCCATCAACAATTGAAGATCAGATGTATCTCTGTTTATTCGACTACGCCCGCTATCCGCGTGTTGTTCGCTATTTTCTTATTTAGTTGAACAGAAGTTTTCCATTTCAATGCATACTTCTATTAAAGTAACAGTGCAAGCGATCCACATCGCAATGGTACTCTCGCTGATACCTCGACCATGTGTTCAACCACCAGCAACCTTTAACGATCGCATAAGTATTTGCTCAATCGCCATATCGCTCCAAACACCACTCCAATATTTATTGGAACGTCTAATTGCAAAAGAACCTTCCTTTGCAAATTGATTATAATCCTTTGGAGATAATTTTTTTCGCAATTGCAACATATCTTGCAAATACAAATGCGCCGTTTTTGCATAGTGATTATGGCCACTTGAATGGAAGAATGGTAACATTTGCTTCACACATTCTTAATGTAGTTCGAAATTAGCAGACCGCTCTGCATGATAGTAATTCAGAACTATTATAACTAAATGCATATATTGAACATAGAGCTCAGCCGTTGGTCCATTTTCTTTCAAAAGTTCCAACTGCTTATCAAATTTGATTTTTGTTGATACAACTATCGACTCTTCAGACAAGTTAATATCCCTCAAATTTTGGTTCTTTGACAAATCATCTAGATGTTTCAACTCTTCTTCATCGAAATTGCATTTATCAATGACTAGGCCACCAATGGCCGCAAAGTTAAGTATGTGCCCTCTGATCGCACGCGAAAAAGCATGTCCACCCATAATTTTGTCGACAGATCCCTCTGCGAAAACCAAAGTGAAAGCCTCTTTCAAGCCGCTACCTTCCATAAAATATCCAATCGAACGTAAGAATGACATCAACAGATGAAACCCACCTAATCTTAAAAGAACATTACGGATGCCGTATGGATCATTATTCGGATCGATTGAATCTATCAATTCTCGTGCTTTTAAATACAGAGGTTGATCGAACGTCACAAATATGTACTCCTGCTTATTTGCCTGACCGTGAAATACAGCTTCAATAAGCACCGTAAAAATTGTGTCATAATCGCTAGGAGGCGCATTTACAAATTTTAACGGGATAATTCTCGATACGGAAAATTCGGTGATCGGAGAATGTGTTTCTTTAAATCCATGCCAACCCTTTGTAGTTGATGGTGACTTATATTTTGCAAAAAGCCAGAGAAAATCTAGTCCCGAAAAGCCAAACTGACCATTACTACAATAATCTAGTTCTTCAACGCGTACGTTTTTTAAACCCGACAATTGATTTTCGAATGGTTTTATTTCTAAAAACGGAAACGACTTAGCCAAATCTGCTGCGTGTGGTAGTGTTTGTAATCTCGGAATACTTTGACCAGTTGTTACAGCCGCGGAAGGTGTTATGCATAAAATACCACCCATTGCGTGAAATGTATTCCGACCATCAATAGTGATTGAATTATGATCGGCATTATCGAATATGCATTGTACAAAAGATTCCGGAGATATTTTATAGTTCGCTGGATATTTAAGAATAGATGCTTCAAACAGAGTCGTTTCGTGATATGATGCACATAAACCTAAGTTTGCAAGGCTGTCTATAAGAGTTCTAGATGCATGTTTTCTATGCATCATAGATGAAAGTCCTAATAAAATGGAGGATATGAACGATTTCGGTCTGATTAAAGAAATAATTATGTGGGCGACCGTCAAAATTCGGTTTTTGTATTTTTGAATATTAGCCTCTGTATCAAGCTTCTTATGAGTCAAAACAAGAACCTCTAAAAACTTTAGTAAAGTAGGCGGTATTTCAGATTCTACATCTTCAGTAAAAGCACTAGGAGCTCTATAACTCGAGGTATCGTAATGAGAAGCACGAACATCCTGCAACGCGATGTGTGCGGCTGCCTCAGTTACACGTAATCTCTCTTCTTTTTTATTACATTTTTTATATTCGTACCATCTGTCGTCGATGTCATTGTCTTGTGAATTTACGAAGCAAGCATGTAAATCTCCTCTGAATGAATGAATGATGATTTCATCACCAAAATGTGATTCAAGATGTTTCTTAATTGAACGAAAATCAGGTATTTCTCCAGCGTAATTACTTAAAATTTCACTCACAGAAAATTGACATTCGCTTGTATTTACAACAATATTTTCTATGATGAAAGATAAGACTGCGGACATAGAATCTGTTATTGGACGACCCGTTGGGTTGCAACTTTTATAGCTGTAGAATTTTGATAAACATAGCGCATGATATCGTGATTTTAGATTGTCAAAATCATTGTCGATGGCAATCAATCGCGCACGAATAATCTGTTCCTCCTCAGTCAAAGTCTTATCTTTCGTTTCTTGCAGCATAGACCGTATCGTTTCTATATTTGAAATGGTACTCATTTTAGTGATTCCATTTTTCTTCTGTGCTCCGCAAATGAAGCAAACTTTGTCATATTCAAATGAGCGCGAGTCTTTGAAAGCTTTTTTATGAGTGACATTGGCTCCAGATTTTAGTTTTAATGCTTTTTGAATATTATGAGAAGATGTATACGCAACGTAACACTTATGGTGAATTTCTAACTTATATAGATCCTGAACGCAAATATGCTTTTCGTCTTTTCTTTCGCGACTGGATTTAATAAACGTTTCCAAGGCTTTCTCACCGAGAATTCTCGTACTACTTGTCGATAATTTTTCATTACAAATAATACAATTCGTCGTTGGAGACCTCTGAGAATCACCTCCTGCTGTTGACGAGGTATTAGCTTCTGAACTATCAGAATTGTCCACTAGCAGACTAGCCTCGGATTCACTTTCAGTTCGGTCCAGTGGGTTCGTTTTATCCATTTTTCAAGTCAGGAAAGCGTTGTTTTTTATAGTACATGACAACTGTAAAGCACACATTTGACAACGTAGAATATAAAAAAGATAGTTATAGTCCACAGAAGTTGTAATTATTTTACTTACAACATTACGAGAGAAAAGATGTGGAGTGAACAATCGCAGCTTACTTATAAAAAGATGAGCACGTGTCGCGTTGATTACAATAATGCATTCATGTGGTTTCCCATAGCAACTACAAAATATGCGTATTAATATACGAAAATAGCGAACAACACGCGGATCGCGGGCGAAGTCGAATAAACAGAGATACATCTGATCTTCAATTGTTGATGGAATTTTACAAAGAGCACGATCCATTTCCAGTGTCTGAAAAATTTCATTCTATTTATTCTGGTCTTATAGGAAACTGTACGATTAATTGCCACAAAGCCTATGAAGTTGGTGTTAAGTTAGTACGCGATAATTTCGGTAAAACATACAACACCGTAAAATTTCGAAGAAAAGAGAAGGTTTTACCCTTAAGCGTAATGACTTCGAAATTGACAGTCAATAATATAAATGCTACAGCACAACCGTTACTAATCTTTCAGAGAATTTCTCTTCAATTAGGTAAAGACAAAAATATGCAATCCTACTTGTGTTTCAAAAATTATCAAAGCAATGTATTCTACTAAGGCTGACAAAATACAAGAAAAACAAAAAAAATTAAACAAATCTTTGAACGAAGTCAGATTTTATCAATTCGAAAAATCATCGATAAAATCTTCTTTCAAGTTGGAAACTGTTGTTCCAACACAAGGTGCGGCTACTCAACATTGCCTCAGGGTTTATTTGCAAGTTCAGGCATGGCTAGGCAATTCATTAGATCCCATTGAGCATGGTTGGAAGACAAATAATAACGATTTTAGAGCAGTGTACTCGAAAGATCCTTTAATACCGGAGGATATCACTAAAATCATTTTTTGTCGTTGCGAGAAAGGTTGCGCAAACTCTTGTGGTTGTCGTAAGCACGGATTGAAATGCTCGAAGTGGTGTGCACATTGTCAAGGGGAGAGCTGCACTAACACCAATAATATCGCTGCTCTTGAGGAGTTATTAAAAACTAATAAATCAGAGAGTGAGCTCGATTTTGAATGTTTTGATGAGTTACTGGGCAATGTAATTGATTCAGAAGCTGACGAATTATCGCAGTCTGCTAAAAAAAGGAGAACAATTGAAAATTAATATTGTAACCTCTTTAATCCGAGTTTCTAATTGTTTAATAGATATTTTTAACTTTTATACTATAGTATGTTATGTTATTCTATAAGTAGTCTTGCCTGTATTATTATCTAAATATAATAAATATTTCTCAAAGTACACGAATGAAATTAATATGAATCCAACTATCACAGAAACAAAGATGAAAATTTTACAAGCTATGTATCGGTTCTAGCGAAAAAAGTCTAGAATGAAAAAGTGTCTATTTTCAATCAGCAAACACCTTTTGTTGTAAATTATTTTCGCTAGCACCTATAGCACTCGAGATATACGCAAAAACAGTTATATTTGCAATAACAATTGTTTACAACAAATTCGTGTATGATTTCGACAAAACTAATAATGCGGTTGTTGTTATTATAACGAACTAGCCCAGATTAAAAAAAAAAATGTCAAAATTCGTTCGTAATTAACGAAGATACGACAAATTTTCGACGCGAGGTGATTTTGAAGTCGGGCGATCGGTTTCGGAGCGCGCGAAAACGCGAGAGCAGCGAGCCGCCTTCCCCCACTACTTTCGTGGTCAGTGACGCCGCTTCACTTTCACAATTGTTTTAAACAATATTGCGTTACTAATTCACAAAAACTATTATCGTAAAAATAAAATATAACATTTCAACTATCGAATGCCGCTTAATTGGATTCTTAATTTTCATAAACAAAGTAACAGTGATTTAAAAAAAAAAAAAGGCAAACTCGACTCCTATTGGTTGTAGGAGGATTTTTTTTTTTTTTTAATTTGCGTAAAAATGCATGTTTGTGAATTGTCAAGGTTAAAAGTTGATACAACTAATATCGGAGGCTCCGGCGCTAAATGTTTATAACCAAAAAATTACCACTTCTTTGACATTAAAAATCGGGGTGTTATTGTCAACCAATCCGCCGGCAAATTGAAAGGGGACAAACTGTAGGGTCTTCCGAATGATATCCCGTTTGATTTAAGTCAATACAATCGTTTTTGACGTAATCCAGCAATAGTTAACTTAAACCGTTGTAATGAACAATCTAACATTTCTCAGCAACTAATCAACGTGCAGCGCGCACAGGCATATCGTTATTTTTGTTATCATAAGGGCTATCTGCCCGAACTAAAAAAAACAAGATAAAGTTGTTTTTCCAATAGTTATCGCACAAATAAAAAAAAATGGTTTTTTGTTATTTATGCAATAACTAATCAACGGATTTGAACGTCCAACGTCTCAAATTGTTAATTTTTTTACGGCCTACAACGCGTCCATTTAACTTTTTTGTCTAGGATCAACACCTGAGTGACTACATCGAAAAAACACGAAATATCGCAAATTTCGGACTTTGAGGGCTTGTGGCAAAAAAACTGCCACTCGTAGGATCCTTCAAAAAACGTAGCAGGTCTTAGAATTCCATCCTCTACACGATGAAACCATTCCCTACCTTCTAAGAATTTCCCGAACTTTATCATTGGGTCATTTCCCCGTTGCCTGGTCTATAGTTTTTTCTAAGGTATCTATATGATCAATTGAGTATTTGGTTTATCAAAAGCATTGAATGAATATTATATGTGTACATGTGTATATGTACCCTACTGAAAATGTTCACCTGATAAATCACATGATGTTATGAAAGAGTTCTCAATGTAATTTATCATATGATTTGTCTTGTGAATTTGCTGAAATATATAAGAAATCACGTAATAAATCACATAACCACGTATCATCAGATATAATACAAAACAAATTACATGATAAACTATATGATTGACCATATGATTTTTGACATAGTATATCTGATGATTCGTGCCTATGTGATTTATTATGTGATTTCTCATATATTTTAGCGAATTCACAAGACAAATCATATGATAAATGACATTCAAAATTCTTTCATAACATCATGTGATTTATCACATGAATATTTTCAGTAGGGTATATACAAGGTGTCCAAGAATTCGAACCAAGTATAAGCACGTGGCGTTGTTCTTTGTGAAAAATAAGCATAGAGAAGTGCAGATGAAAATTTCATAAAATGCACAGGTTTGCAAAGCGCAGCCAATGAGTCGATATTCAACTGGGATTGCATCGGTGTCGCTACCGCTTGCCCGTAACGATGTGTAAGTGACACACGACGTAATCTCAGTTGAACTTATTGACTGCGCTTTGCAGTCCTGTAACTTCGTACCTGTGCATGCTAAAAAATTTTTACCTGCACTTCCCTGTCCTTATTTTCCACTAAGAACAACGCCGCGTGCTTACTCGACGCGAATTTTATGACACTCCGTGGGTGTGTGTGTCTATATAAAGTAATACGAGAATCTTTAGGAATTTTCAACGTGTATACACGTTAATCAACTTTACAAGATTCACTGAACTAATGAACTATTGTTTCATCTGTCAACAGGATTAAACCACAGTGGTTGTGTGAGTATGTAAATTCTAGACTTGAGGAAATAAAAATATTCATGCCAAAGTTTTACGACTTTTCAAACTGTGCCATAGAACCAAAGGACTATTCAAATTTTCAAGTATTGTAAGGCGCAATACATTCAGGGTCTAACGCGAGCTGATGGCTTGGCTCACTTTGAGCTTAAACATATAAATATTTAAAAAAAAATTCCTCGGAATAACAGATCAATTACAAAAATGCTCAGACTAGATTTCTCAACTCCAATGTTACGAGTGCAAGATATATGCTATGTGAGCATTACTTATATAAAGACTAAATCTGATAGAGAAAAATCTTACCATAATAACCTTGAAGTTTAATTTCATGTAATTCCCATTTGGGATTGTCGATTTCTGGTAGAACTCTTTTTGAAATGAGATTGTTTAAATTTTTGGATTTGGGCCAGTAGCATTTTTTTTTATCACCGGTCAACCAGCTACTGGGTATTTCTGAAGTAACTTCATTATCTTCATAAGCATCATTTACAAATTATACGACGGCATATTGGGGATCCATTTCCTTAAAAGCATATACAGATAGAAGATAAAGTACATTTTGCATACGAAAACCTGAATTTCATTATTCATTTACGAGGAAAGTCAACAGTAATTGTACGATGGAAATTCAAAATATAATAAGCCATGACACAATGCGCGGAAATATTAAATACGAATAAAAGTTAGCCAATTGCGACATGCCTTTGAGAAGCTACGCCAATCGTATTGGCTGAGCTTTAAAACGCCAGCACAAGGAGGAATTTCCCTGTGCATTACAAAAAAAAAAATCGGATGCACTTTCCTATCCTAGTTTCGCACAACGATTTTGCATCCTCACTTGGTGCAAAGCCAAGAAAATTTATTATCAAATGTGTAAAGAATCTATGTAGGATCTTAAAATTACCAAAAACTTGTCAGATACGTCCCATCATTTTTTTTCTACACTTCTCATCGTTATGAGCACTGGAGTAATCTGTTGAACAGTATTCACGTATATCTGAATTATACTTGAACAGCGATAATTATATATGCTGTTTATCAATACAGTATAATATTTGACATGATATAATACTGTGAAATCTTTATTTTACGAAATATAACCTATAAAATATGATGATGCTTCTGTCAGTTATTGTTGGTTATTCGGTAGACTTACTATCAGGTCATTGAGTCGGAAGCTTGAGTCCAGATCTGAATAGCTCGCTACTCGAAAAAATCCTAGAGCATCGTCTAAAACCTTTCCTGAAACTGTGAAATCTCCGACCGCGTCTAGGCTATAATCCTTTATAGCTATGATATGCATCACATTATTTTCGGAATACGTTACAACTACGTTGTTTTCAATGAAGGCACACAGAGATTTTTCTGGAATGTTTATTCGATATGTAAATTATGCTCCTCTTGTGACAAGACCCGCGATGTCCTTATGACACGATAGATACATCAACTTTGTATTTAGCACTAAGATAGTACTCTGTGACGTAAAGTTTAGATACCAACTTTGCTCTTTTGATACATAAAAATGTGACGTCTATGTAATATTGCAGCTACATCGAATATCTAGACTGCTCGAAAACAGTACCGTTTGATATAGAATATACAGACTAATTGCGCTTTCCTGGTGATATAACATCGTGATGTCTATGTAACATCACAATGACATCAAATTCATGGAAAGCACAAGGATAGTACTGTGCAATATAAATTCTATATGTCAATGTGCTCTTCATGCAATGTAGCACTGTTATAGAACAAATACATATTTAGTACGTCAAAGTAACAGTGACACGTCCATATTACCTGAGATTTACATATCCAATAATACGTAACAAGAAACCTACAGTGTGATATCGCAGTGATGCGTTTGCGCCAAGTGTGTTAGCTGGGTAGGAGTGTCCCAGGGTTCCGGTGCACGGATTTTGTTCAAATTTGGAGAGGTGTTTCTTTGGCCCAAAATACTAGCCCTCTGATCTTCAATTCCATCTCATAGGCCTTCCTTCTCCTAGAAAATATTATTATCGTGCAATTTATTGGTCCTTTGCCATGACTCTAGATTGATGTAGCGAACTTGAATACATTACTGAAACTTTTTCGATCGAGCATGAAAACGAATATTCATCGCGTTAATGTACCATATCTTTTTTTTTTTTGTTTGATGACATTTTTTCACCTCTTTTTTTATTAGGAAATTTTGATTATTAAAAAAAAGAAAAAAAATATATGGTAAATTACCGCGTTAAATATTCTTTTTCATGCTTGAATGAAAAAGTTTCAGTGATATATTCAAGTTCGCTGCATCGATCTAGCGTCTAGAGCCATGGCGAAGAGCCAATAAATTGCACGATAATAATATTTTCTGGGAGAAGAAAGGCCTATGAGATGGAATTGAAGATCAGAGGGCTAGTATTTTGGACCAAAGAAACACCTCTCCAAATTTGAACAAAATCTGTGCACCGGAACCCTGGGACACTCCTAGTAAGACTAGTAGTTTTCCCACGGCTCACTGAAGATGACATTGTGCGATTAATCAGATACGATCGTCTCTTGATCATCTATGGAAATAAATTGTGTCTTCGATACATACCTCACTACCAGCATAAGATAATCCGTGCTACATTGCGTTTAATGGGACGATTCTTGTTTAATGTCGAACAAAAAAATCCAGAGATACAGATTTTGCCACTATCTATCATCCAAAGTACTACGATGATGTTATCGAAGCTACTCGTATTGTTGGGAAGTATAACGGAGAATTAGGCGAGTTTGGCGCACCAAGTACTGCAATGAATTTGGGTACCTACATTAAACAGATTGGAGGAATTTTAGTGAATGAATTTATAAAGGTTGACGATATAATATTGGAACAAAAGACAGGACAGTTTTTAAACATTTTACGGATCGATTTTGCCACAGATATTAATAAACCAGCTATGGAAACCGAGGTTAAGCAATTTCGACAAAAAAAGTTGTGCTACCAGATACAGACGATATAAAAAAGTTTAGCACATATCTTACAATGGAACTAAGACAACGTGTTGAGATATTATCCAAATCGTTTTCATTCGAAGATTGGTTCCATGCAGCTGAGTTGACTGTCGCTTGAGTAACTTTGTTCAATCGAAGGCGTACAGGGGAAAACACAAAATATTTTAGTAGACGATTACGATTATAAGACAAAAATAGATGAAACAACTGACAAAAAAGCTTATCAATCATTGTCAGCAGCAGCCAAATTAATTGCTGATAGATATGTTTGCGTTGAAATTCGTGGCAAACGAAATCGTACAGTACCAGTGTAATTATCTCCTTCACTTGTCCAATCTATTGATTTGCTGCTTACATACCGCAAGCAAGCTAAGATTTCAAAATTTAATAACTACCTGTTTGCACTACCAAATTATCACAAAAGTCAAATAAGAGTTATCAATGCTTGTGAAGCTATGCGAAAGTTCTCTGACCTGTGCGGGGCTGCTAGACCCTTCGAGGTACCAAGCTTCGAAAGCATATTGCTACTCAATGTGCAGCTATAAACTTAGATGAGGCAGTAATTAAGGATCTGTGTAATTATTTGGAGCACCACCGGGAGATACACGAAGTCAACTATCGGCAATTACAAATTCAGCGGAAAATTTTGGGTAGTTCTAAACTGCTGGAAGCTGCACAAGGTGGCGATGAGGATGACTCGACATACGATCATGAAACTGATGCTTCACCAACAACAATCAATTTCACTAACTATGCTCGAGAAAAAAAAATTGTTCGCAATTCTAATGATGAGGACAACGCAGAAAACAGTGATCGGGACGATGGAGATAAACCACGCCTCACGAGCAATAAAGACGAACCATGCCTTACTAGACCAAGCAATGGAGAATTTTGCGTGACAAAAATAGTAGCTGGATACCGCTAGTGCCATTACACGAAAGACAGTCCGTACTAACCATCATTTATTAATTTTTGATAAACATTTAAGAGCAAAAAATCGTGTTTTTTTTTTAGTTTTTCGCTCATATAAAATGAAAACTAATGAAGCAATCTCGATGCTTCATTAGTATATATGGTACATTCGATATATATTTTAGGATTAAGAAGAATTCGATGCTCTCAACAGACGAATTGTAGAGAATTGAAATACGAAGAAAATGAGCGCCGAACCGACTCGATCGGATTATTATTAACAGAGAAAAACTGGAAAAACCGTAAAAATCACCGTTTTTTCAAAAATCCATAACTCCCACATTTTTGAAATCGTAGCGCAGGCTCTCCGCGAGATAGTACGTCTTGATAGATACTTTATGTGTGCTCAACACAGGCGTTGTCGGATAATTAGTTTTTGCATAATTGCAATTACAATTATTTCACGCTCTATGTTGCGGCGTGCCTGGATGCTCTACGGATGGTCCGATTTCAATTGTCCAAACATATTTTGAAACTAGAACTATTGTACTACAAATTGTACATTTTGATTTTGCGTTAAAATGCTGCGAAATAGGTGAGAAATACCTGCAAACATGACTGAAAACGGTGGAGCGCATGAAAGCAGTAGAGTGGTGGGGGTAGACGCCAGCCGAGGGGACGCACGTATTAAGGTACGTACTGACGTGAGCATTTTTGCGCGCACGAATGCTCACGTCAGTACGCGGCGTTTGTGCGTACGCGTACGGTCTGAGCACGCACGAACACGATTCGTCGCTTGTCGGTTCATCAAAAGATTTTTGCGCGAACGTGTGCTCAGTCTGGACGTGTTTTCCAAGCTGTCTGCACGCAGAAAAATAATTAGGTTATGGAGTGGAAGAATGAGAAGTCATTGGAATTAATTGATAATGACGAAAACTTTCCAATATTATAGGATGCTAAGCATCCTTTTCATTTCTCTCGAAATAAGAAGAATGATGCGTGGGACCAGATATCCTTAAATTTGAGGTCTGATGTAGCTCAAGTTAAACAGAAACTAAACAGTTTACTGGGATCCTTCCGGAGAGAAAAGGCAAAAGGCAGAAAAAGCATCGGAACTGGAAAAGGTTATTTTTTTATAAATGAATGTTTTTTATCAGATACAGATCTTTATATTCATAAAATTGTTTTGAATTTACAGCTCGTAAAGAGATTTACGCATCAAAATGGTCCGCACTTGAAAGAATGCACTACTTATTAGATAAAGATGAGCCGCGAAGTACAGTCGATACAGAGAAGGTGAGTGGTCAATATTTATTTTTATGCGTATTCATCTTGCCATTCCAAACGTCCACTGTGAGTAAAATATTCCCTGCCCTGGTGGAAATATTTCTCTTCAGAAACGCGGAATAATTCTTTCAGAATTCGAAATATAAGTTTGAAAAGTTTTGCTTTCTTTGAAAAATTCTGAGAAAGTAATAAGAAAGCTGAAAAACTCGCTGTAAATATTTTAAAGATAATTAAGGGGATGGTCTAGTCGATTTTTACCGGCATAATTATTCTTTCGAACATCTCGGAAACGAAGGTCTCAATCGGATTGTCCTTTTGGCAGCAGATGATCGACGAGCAATGAGTTCGAGTTAGCATGAAAATTCAAGAAAATAGAATGATTTTTTTTTTTTATATCGTCAAGTGTGAGCGTGTCACTTATGTCGACTTATATCAGAGTCTACGCATCCTTTTCGAAAAAACGAGCTTCGAAGCACCATTCTATAGGGAATTACGAACACACCCATCAAAAAACATCTCTGTTTTATGCAGAAATAAGGTCTGATTCTGAAAACTCGCAGTTCGTTGTGATTAGCGGTTGTAAATTGTTGGGAAGCCATGATAATTCTCGGCTCGCGCCGAGGTTCCGGCATTGCCCGAGGGAGAGCGCTCAGCTCGCGAATCGTTGCATCGTCTTCTCCTTCGCATAGCTACTGAGTGAGAAGAAGACGCAACGATTCGCGCGCTGAGCTCTCCCGCTCGGGGATTGCAGGAACTAAGAATTGTCATGAGATCCCAACAATTTACAATCGCTAATCACAACGAACTGCGAGTTTTCAGAATCAGACCTCATTTCTGCATAAAACAGAGATGTTTTCTGATGGGTGTGTTCGTAATTCCCTATAGAATGGTGCTTCGAAGCTCGTTTTTCCGAAAAGGATGCGTAGACTCTGATATAAGTCGACATAAGTGACACGCTCACACTTGACGATATAAAAAAAAAAAAAAATCATTCTATTTCCTTGAATTTTCATGCTAACTCGAACTTATTGCTCGTCAATCATCCGCTGCCAAAAGGACAATCCGATTGAGATCTTCGTTTCCGAGATGTTCGAAAGAATAATTATGCCGGTAAAAATCGACTAGACCATCCCCTTAAAGTCTTCAAATTGAGACTCTCCTAGAAGAGATTTCAAGTATTTTGAAGAAATTTTCAGATAAGTCTTGAAATAAAAAATAAGAGTTTTTCAGGAGTTTTCAGAGATAATCAGTGATATAAATAGATCATTGCATTCTCTGAATAATAATTATTCCGAGTTTTTCAGAGTTTAATAACTAATTTTTTCAGGTTGTTGCATTGTTTGAAAAACTATTATTACGAGTTTTTCCGACTTTTTTAAACCCATTTGTAACATATGCTATTGCATTCTCTAAGAAATAATTAGTCCGAGTTTTTCGGCAATAATGAGATATTTGGTAAAAGCGCTGCAATGGGAAAGAAATTATTGATAAATAAGTTGAATTGTTGCGATATGAATAATATTTCCAATAACATTTCACAATATCTTTTATTATATATATATATATTGTAACGTTATGCGAGTTGTTGGGATCATAGATTCAATAACAACGACGCGTCCGATGAGTTCTTTGTCCGTTAGGACTGATTGTTGGAACTCCTCTTAAGGAAAAGTGAAAAACCTTATCTGTCCCTGTTTCGTGGACTTGGTCGGAAATTAAACCTCCGACGTCGCCACCTCCTATGCTACGGACTCGGGTAGGAATTATACCTCTACCGTTGCCGTATCAGACTCGGGATCTGATTTGCCGCAACAGACACGGATGGGAATTACACCTCCACCAATGCTGTCTATAAGCAAATCGTTACCTTCTCTGTAACTATGCTAATTAGGTTTTGAATGCTGAAATTTAAAGGTGTTTAATTAAGGCAAGAAGGAGCAAAAACGCGATTCTCTTGTCTTAAATAATAAGTAATTTTATTAAATAATATGTGACTCTACTTTTGTACTAAAATCGTACGTGAATACAAATGAAATAAACAATATAATTTTGCTTCAGTGTTTGACTCGAAATAATGTCCAATATAATTGTATGGGTGTGTTTGTTTTGTCAGTCGGATGACTGTTTTGTTTTGATGCGCGTCAGATCCTTGGTCCTGCGCGACTTTAAATTTAAGTGATTTCAATATACAAGATTTAAGGTGCGTGTGATTATAATATTGAAATATTTTGTTGCGAAAATCAACGTATAATAGAAAATATTGGATCTTGAATTATGAGCTTTACACAATCTAGTAAGATATGAATTTTGTGATGAAGAACACAGCTTTAGATATTCTTACAGTAAAATTGAATATGTGAGTGAGTGTGAGACAAGAGCCTGCTTTAGGTCACTTGCTCGAATATTACGAGGTGTGAGTCTACTCAGCGCTTTGCCAGAATAGCTGCTGTGTGTAGCGAACACGCGCCTTTTATATCCTCACCTAGCGGCTATTCTCATTTGTACAACTGTCAATCAGGATTAGTATCGTCTCCGGATTGGCTGATGATGTTCGTACGATACCTCACCGGGGTGGGGTATCGGAAACGTTACATTGCCCCCTTAACGACTTCCGGCGATGCATCCCTCCTGAGCAGGTAAGTCGTTACTTCTTGATGTTTCCTCGTATGTCGTTGTCTTATTTACATGTCTCGCTTAAGTCCTAGTGGATCTTGAAAGTCATAATTTTTCACGTATTCTGGTGTCTCATCTCCGGGTTCATATATCGGTGATACAGGATGTCTGATACGTTCCTGCATATCCTCCTCGTCGTCAGATATTTCTGGTACTCCGAAGATTCTGAAGCAGAGTAGTTTTCTCAAATGCTTCTTCCTTTCTTCTCTGTTGAATTTTGGCAGTCGATGTTCTGTTAATTTCCATTTCATAAATGTTACTGGTTCTTGAAACGTTTGGTTATCGTCAGGTTTTGTTGATTTGTCTTCCGTTTTCTTATTTTTGTCTAGGTAGTCCTGGATCGTGATTCTTTTTCTTTCTTTTGTCTCCGTTTTTGCGATGGTTTCTGCAGCTTTTGTTGTTTTTGATTCCGTTGTATCGTTTGTTATCTTGTGTATCGGTACGTTGGTAACTTCGATTTTCCTAATCGTTGGTTTCGCGACGGTTTCTGATTTTTTATATGATGTCGTCGGCCTCTCAATCACATCAAATGTGCTGGGTTTTGTGATAGTCTCTGGTTTTTTTATGTGATGTCGTCGGTTTCTCGATTAAGTCAAATGTGGTAGGTTTTGTGATAGTCTCTGGTTTTTTATGTAATGCCGTCGGTTTCACAATTATGTCAAACGTGGTAGGTTTTGTGGCAAGTTCTGTTTTGTTGTTATTTGCGTCTACCTTAGGTGGTTCCTTTTTCTGTTTTTTTTTCTTTCAGGCTTGTTTCGTTTAGTACGGATGTTTCGGCCTCGCGTTTCCTCTTTTCAGCTCTTCTTGCAGCTCTAGCACGTCTTTTGAGAAATGATGTTGTTGTCTGTGTTTGCTGTGCGTGGACGAATCTTCCGATCCCTTTTATAAATTTTCCACGGTAGTTTAATGACGGAAACAACACTCTATTCGCACTTTCGCAATTAAAGTCTTCTTCGTTCACTTGAATTCCTTTGTCCTGTACGCTAATATAGTTGTATAACGACATGTTGACGTTTAACTGAGCTTGTCCCACAGTTACTCCCTTTAAATAGCCGAAAATCTTCCTTCCAGGTATTTCCATTTCTAGATCATTCCTTGATTGACAGTCGTTAATCCATCCATTGTTCGAGTATACGTTCGTTAATCCTTTTTTGATTCTTCTAGATATTTCTTGAACATGCTGATGTGAAACTTGCCTCTTTCCTTACCCGTGTTTGGATTTTCTAACACGAAGGTGGCCTCCCCTATCTGTTTCTTTATGCGGTACGGTCCCTCGTATAGAGCTAAAAACTTGGCCATTCTTTTATTTACTGTATCTGAGACATTTAAAGCTTTGACCAGTACTTTATCACCCACTTCGAATTTATCTACTTTGTGACTTCGATTAAATCTTTTCGCACGCTTTTTCCCATGCTTAATAATATTTTCTCTTGCTAGTCTAAGTTTGATGTCTTGTGAAATTTCTCTTTTTTCATTCAAAAACCATTTTTCTCAAAACCTACTTGGTACTTCCTACTTGGTACTTGTTGCAGTTGAATCTCACACGGAGTGAACCCTGTGGGATCATGGCATACCTCATTAATGCATGTTTCCTTTACTGGCGGGAAGAGGCCCCAAGAAATCTATGGAAACTAAATCTCCTACCCCCAGAGGTATGATATTTTGCATCTTTGCACTACTATACCGGTTTGGTACCTTACTTCTTTGACAACGGTCACATCTCGCTACGATCTGTCTGACTCTTTTTGCTAATTTTGGATGGTAAAAGCCTTCCTTCAATATCTTATAGCATTTGTTCGGACCTACATGTCCGTATAGTTCGTGACCTTCCAATACTAATCGTTTTAATGTTGTTTCAGGCACGTATGCACGTAAAGTGCCCCCTGGCTCACGATGGTACAGTATATCGTTTTTTATTTCAAATTTGTTACCTTTTTGGATTATATCGAAATCTAAAATTGCCCTAATTTTCGGATCATTTTTCTGGTGAATCGAGTAATCTTTGAATTCTTTGATCATATCTGTATCGATATCTCTTGCCAGTGGCGCTATTGTTTCAATTATGGCTACTGATTCTAATCTTTTTTTTTTCTTTTCAGGTGGATATCTGCTGAGTATGTCAGCTACGACATTTTCCGTTCCTTTGATATATTCTATATCGAAGTCATAGGTTTGAATGAACAGTACCCAGCGTGCCAACCTCGAACTAATGAGCTTACAATGAAACAAAAAGGTTAAAGCTTTGTGGTCGGTGCGGATTGTTAGCCTTGCTCCTATGATAAAACTTCTAAATTTCTCTAGCGCAAATACTATCGCTAGGAGTTCTTTTTCGGCGGTAAAATAATTGATCTCTGCTCCTTTCAAAGTTCTGCTTGCAAAGCCAACTATTTGATGTTGATTTTCATCAGATATTTGATATAAGACTGCACCTACAGCAAAATTGCTTGCATCGCATTCTAAGTAATATTTCTTGCTCGGATCAGGGTGATTTATAATCATTTTCTCGCAAAATAGGTCTTTGACTAGTTTAAACTGTGTTCTCATTTGGTCATTCCAAACCCATTTCGTGTTTTTTCTCAATAATGATAGCAACGGATAGGTTGCACCCGAATACAAGTTCGTAAACTTGCTATAGTACTTTGTTAATCCTAAGAAACCTTTCAATTGCTTGACGTTTTTTGGTTCAGGAAAATTTCTGATTGCTTCGACCTTTTCCGGTTGCGGTTGAATTCCACTTTTGGTAATTCGATGCCCTAGGAAATCAATTTCCTCACGAAAGAACTTGCATTTATTAAAATTTATCGTCATGTTATGGCTTCTAAATGTCTCAAATAACTTTCTTAAGTGTTTTAAATGTGTTTGGATTGAGTCTGAGATACACAGCGTGTCATCTACAAAATTTACTGTAAATTGTTCTGTTTCTCTTAATATGATATCCAGTGCTCTGATCAAACTCGCTAAGCTGGTATTCAGTCCATAAGGGGTGACGGTGAACTGGTATGTTTTACCCTCATGCATGAATGCAGTGTATTTCCTTGAATCTGGGTCTAACGGTACTTGCCAGAAACTAGCTGTTAGGTCGATGCTTGACATGAACTTTGCATTTCCGCACTTCTGGAAAAGGACCTCAGTCGATCGGGCGCAATCGTGATCAGGTACAATAAGTCTGTTTATGAACCTTGCGTCCAACACTAGTCTAATATCGCCTCCCTTTTTAGCTACGACGACAATAGGATTTACATATTCACTGAATGACCTTTCGATTACTCCTATGTTTAGCATTTTTTGAATTTCTAGTCTAACTTTTTCTCGATATTGCATTGGTACTGGATATGACCTCTTTACAAAAGGACGATCCCCGTATATTTTAATTTGATGTTGATAGGCTGTGATTCTACCCGGAATTTTACAAAAAATATCTTTGAACTTTGTTAATAAAGCGTAGAAAGAATGAGACTGCTCACTTGTTAGTACCTGACATTTTGATATTTTATCGCGAATCTCATCATCGGTCAATTCATATTTGGTTCTGTCGTACATGACCGAATCAGCTGTTTCGTTTCTGGTACTATTGATTTCTCCTATTTCTGCTTTATAGTCTTGTATGTGATTATCTTTAAAAAGTTCTATAGTGTCTTTTCCATTTCCCGTTTGTATTACCAGTTTGTCGAATTTAAAATCGATATCGGCTTTCCACTTATGGAGTGTGTCGGTACCAATAATGACGTTTTGTTTCAAATTTGGAACGATTAAAAAGCAAACTTGATCGTTGACTCTACCAATGCTGACTGCAAATATTTGTTCCTTTATTTTTATTGGTTTGCCCCCTGTCACGCCAACTATCTGAAAATTGACTACGGGTAATACTTCGCAATGGTTCAATCTCTCCTCATGTTCCGTATACCAATTCAGCGACATGCATGTGATCTGGCTACCAGTGTCAATTAACCCGATCACTGTGATATTTTCGATATTGAAATAAATTTCAGGACATTGTTTGATAACCGGTGAATTTTTGTCTACTTCTTTTGTTAAGTATTCAGCTGGATCTTCGAATAATTCGCAATAATCTGCTTTAATTTTTGCCGCGGATATAATTATTTCGCGCTGTGTCGCTGTTGACAGCGGCACATTAGGCACAGCGCCATCTAGTTTTCCGTGTTATTATCAATATCGCTACCGGCCTGTTCGATCTCTTTATTTTCAGCTATCGCGTTTACTCTAGATGTTGTCCAGTTTGCAGACTTATTGTTGGTTTTCTGGACATGGCCAGTATCTGTTTTTCGACCGTTCTCATGAATATCGGCTAACTTGTTTGTGTCGTGAGGTAACCGTTTATTTACATTCGCGTCTTTATTGTCGGTTTTCCATAAGCTCTCTTTGTTTATATCTTCAGATGGTCTGCTAGGTGCTGAGTTCTGTTTACTCAAACCTATTCTAGACTGATAGTTTTTCGGTGTGTTAGATCTACCATTCGATTGCATTTCATCTAAGAAATTAAGTAAGTGATCTATTTCTTTGATATTTCTACACTTTGCAGCTTCAACTATACGTTCATCAAAGTGTCTAATAAAGTTTTGAACTATTTCATCCTCAGGAATCTTCGGACGAAGACCTGACGCTGTAGCGAATTTGCGACTAGCATATTCTGCCCACGTCGGTTTTGGTTTACCGTTTTCGGATTGTGATATTTTCAAATCAGACAGGTAATAGCCGAATGCTAAATCTTTTCTAATATCTCTTTGGACCTCCTCGCCCCAGAATCTAGCAAGAAATTTATCTTTGAACATTTCCCAGGTCTCGACTGAATCCCGACGCGCGACCCACCAGTCCTTTGCATCGCTAATTAAGCTTTGATTTAGGAACTTCATGCGTAGTTCGTCGTTTATATCTAAAAAGGTAAAGTATTCTTCTATTTCCCTAATGTAATTTATTGGTTTTTCCAAATTCTTTCCTGAATAAATTGGTATTTCCATAGTTTTTGCAATCAAATTTGTGTTGTCGTTATTGTCTATTCGAGAATTTGTTTCAATTTTTAACTTTTTGATATCTGATTCTACACCTATCCTAAGACGTGCATGTCTATGATCTAGTTCATCAATTCTACTCAATGTTTCATCATATAATGTTTGAATTTTTTGCTCAATTTCAGAGTGATTGCTCATCGTGGTTTCTATTAATATATTTTCTGTCTCTTTTATTTTCTTGCCACATTGAACAATTCCTTCATCACATGATTCAGCCAGAATTTGAAATTTCGTTTCTACACATTCTATTTTCTTTTTGCTTTCAGAACGTAGTATTTCTAGTTTATCGTCAACTCTTTTTTCATATTCAGCCTGTGTTTCTAAACTCTTAGTTTGTAATAGCTGCATTTTATTTTCAAGATCAGCAAATCTTTCGTCTATTTTCTTTTCTAATCTTTCGTTTTGTTTTTTCAGATTCTCCATCGATGAGACAATCATTCTGAGGAGCTCTGATGTATTGCTATCTGTTGTATTTACCAATTCTGTATTATCTACTGGAATTAAACTTGACTCATGGAATCCTGTATCCCTA